>JAHWFO010107142.1:43956-66301 GCA_023313115.1 Rhysida immarginata
AGATAAAAAATGGGAAATACTATAATTATGATTATATAATGATAACCATTTAATTATTTTAATTTATACTGTATTAATATATATATTTAAAAAAATCACAACTCTAATTATAATGATACTTCTAATTTTGTAAAATCGTCCTTGATCAATTATTTTCTTTCGCTTTTTCAATAATAAATAACAATATAACTACTGTATGTTTTAACAATACTATATTTGTAACAATGTTTTAATTTTTAAAATTCATTTTCTTAAAACTTTAATCAGTTGATAATAAATGGACAATACTATGTTTATAACAATGTTCTTTTAATTCTTTATGTTCGGGAAAATTGAGATTAATAAAACTTTTTATGTCTTTTACTGGGTTTAATATTTTATGTTTTAATAAATATACACGTATGTTAATTTAGTTAAAAATTGAAGTCTAGATTTCTTGTTAATATGTACACTAATTGTTGCAATTCAAATTTTTATTGTTTTTTTCGCAAAATTTACTTATTATCGTCCGCGTGAGATGTGGCAAATGCGTTCTTTTCCTCGCGGCTAATTTCCTCGATCGCAGGAAATTATACCGTTTAATTGTTGGCAAATTATAATTTTTATTTTTTTTTTTGCGCACAGTTTTATTCTTCATTCACCTTTTGCTCCTCTTCCACCCTACACGCCTCCTGTGCAGCATGGCCGCTGATCAACCTCCCCGCCAGTGTAATATACAGGGTGTTTTTGAATTGAGTACAGATTTTTGGGGAGATGATAGAAGAGGTCCTTAGAAGTATTTTTTGTCATATGAGCATGGGTTCCCCGCAGTCCCGTTTACTTACAATACTGCATTGAACAATCAAATGACACCGGGACGCAGTGTGCGTTGGTAGGCCAAGATTATTTTATTTTTAACACATAAGCAATCTACTGTATGACTTTTACAGTAATTGTTCGAAATGACCGCCATTTGCTTCATAGCACAATTCGCAACGTCTTATGATGGATTGATGTACGCGTGGAAACAGTTGATTTGCACGGTCGCTGATGTCACCTGCTGCCGCGACAACACGAGCCACCAATTCTTCTTCGGTATCTACGGGTTTGGGAATGCACCATTGATTTTATGCTTCCGCATAAAAAAAATCCATCGGTGTGAGATCTGGCGATCTCGGTGGCCAAGCAACTGGTCCGCCACGACCAATCCAACGACCAGAATATGTCTCATTTATGTAATCTCTAACTGCTCTTGTGTAATGCGAAGGTGCGCCGTCCTGTTGAAACCACATCAAATGTCTCGTCATTATGGAACATCTTCAAGAAGACCAGGGAGCTCCTCCTTCAGAAAACCATGGTATGTTTGCCCGTTAAGACGGCATGGTAGGAGATATGGCCCAATCAGGACATTGTGAATCATGCCAGCCCAAATATTCAACGAAAAACGATGCTGAAAACTGTTAACATGTGTTGCACCTGGGTTGACATGAGACCACAGATAACTATTGTAGCTATTGAACATTCCCTCTCGCGTAAACGTTGCCTCATCTGTCCACAAAACCATGGAAGGAAAGTCTGGAATCCTATTCTGTTGCTGCATAAACCATTCAGCGAAAGCACGCCGGGGATCATGATCATTGGGACATAATTCCTGCACCTTTCGAAGCTTGAACGGATGTTGCAGGTTGTCATGTAAAATGTTCCATACAGTGGTATGACTAGTATTCAAAGCAGCTCCGACCGCACGAGTACTTGTCGATGGATTTCGGTTAAACCTTTCCAAAACTTCATTCTCTAATTCAGGGAAGCGTAACCACCGACGAGTTCCACGCTGATGATTATCATGAGCGAATGCGCCTGTTTCTCTTAGACGACGATCTACTGCACCAAATGTTCGTGAATTGGGAAGAATTCTGTTGGGATAACGTTCAGCATCCAAACGCCTTGCACCATCCAAGGTACCAGCAGCACCGAGACACAGATGCTTGTCTGCATAATCATTCCATGTAAAACGATTCATACTGTTTGTTTAACTTTACACATGTAAAAAGTACATCAAGTGAACTTTTTAAAACAAATCTTTACCTACTGCTTTCCCAGAATGCGATTAGTTCATTTACATATGGACTAATCGTATTTTACAAAGGGGTTGGATACCATGTATCTCCTTGACGAAGTTTGTCCTAAGACTTTTCAACAAACAAGCACGTGCACCTTGAAATTTCTTTGCAAACAATTACTTTAAAAGTTATTACAGTAGATTGCTTGTGTTAATTGTTAAAAATAAAATAATCTACGCCTACCAACGCACACTGCGTCCCGGTGTCATTTCATTGTTCAATGCAGTATTGTAAGTAAACGGAGCTGGGGGACCCCATGTCCATATGACAATAAATGCTTCTAAGGACCTCTTCTATCATCTCCCAAAAAATCTGTACTCAATTCAGAAACACCCTGTATATATATTTTGTTATGAAACCTCCTGCTAGCTCATCCTCCTCCGGAAGAAATATTGCTGTTTCTCCATGACATCCTTATTTTCATGCCTGATTCAGATTGATTCTTTGACATCTTCTTCAACCATTTTCTAGCTCGATATTGCTATGAAAGGTTTTCTTGATTTGTGTAATACAACAAGATGTTCCATTTTACGAATCACAGTCTGAGTAAGTTTTTATTGTTTTTTTTTCTTCAGCAGGAGTGATGAGCGAGATGGGTTTTTTTTGTCCCACTGAGCAAGTTAAACGCGCTATGCCATTTTTGCGCACAAGGTTCATTTTTACCCCTTAATTTCTTCATGTTCTTTTAACTTGATTCTTTTTTGTAAATTGATTATTTTTTTTTTGCCTGCCATTACTGCCACTAAATTTGTATGTCTGTTAATTGACAATTAATAAAAAATGTCATATAAACCAAACCACGTTCCATTTTTTTTATTACTCCTCTGAACACTGGTAGCAGAGCGTGGTTTAGTGGTTTATTGGTTTATATAACATATTATTAAGCATGGCGGAGTCTTATTTTGATGAGGGTCGATCCTTCCCCAAGCCTACGAGCACCAACTACCATCAATGGAAATATCGCATGCTGACGTTTCTGGAGATAAAAGGCCTGCATAAATACGTTAAGGAAAAAATTCCTTTACCAACTTCTGAACCAGATAAGTCGACATTCCGTTTAGAGTGGGCACGTTTGCGACATTACCTGTTGAGCATGGTTAGCGACGATATAGTCGTTATGCTCCAGGATGATAACCCATTCACTCTTTGGGAAGCTATTCGTTGTCGCTATGCCAGACCGGATTCAGTCACGCAGGCTGAGATTATGCGTCATCTCTCAGCTCTGTATTTTAATGAATCAGATGACCCAAACGCCTATGTTGCGCGCGCATTGCAGCTACGCGCAGAGGCGGGGGCAGTGTCGTTGCGATTAGACGATAAAATATTGATTGACATCAACCTATATCGCATTGAAACTTTCTGTGCAAGCCAATCCTACAATGTCTATTGAAACATTCCACAGTCAGCTAAGCGTGGTATTCAAAGATGCTAGTTCGCGTAATCACCCTGTCAGTGCGGCTTCATGTATCACTTTTGCGCCTAATTTAGTCCCCCATTTCTCTTTCGGAGCTCACTGGACTTCGGAAGTAACCTGCTTTAACTACGGAGGCCGAGGACATGTTAGACCTGTTTGTCCCTCTAAGCGTCTCCATGCAACCCCTGGTCCCTCTGTGGCGCGTGCTCCACCCAAATCACATTCGCCAAATGCGCGTACCCCACGTCCCAAGCACAGGGCTCGCAAGCCAAGTGCCAAAGCGCAAGAGAAGAAGCCATCAGTTAACTGCGTTGGCCTTCCAACAAGAGACTGGATAATTGACAGAGGCAGCTCGTTCCATGTGATCAAGGATAAAGAGTTTTTTGAATCCATGCAAAAATGTCATAAAACGATCCATACTGCAGATCCTGCAAAGACAATTGTCGCTGTCGATACGGGGGTTGCGAGTGTTTTGCTAAACTCGGGATTTGTCTTAACGCTATATGACGCGCTTTATGCTCCTCCTGCGCGTTTCAACCTTGTATCAATGGGACACTTAACTAAGCAGGGGTACTCTGTCTTTTGGCCCTGGCGGTTATTCCCTTATTTCTGATTAGGCCATATCCGTGGCTGCACAGGAGGCTGTTGTGGATTTACCATTCCTTCCGGTACTATCAGACATCCCCTCAGTCTCACGAACAGTTTCCCCACCATTTTCTATGGTATTAACTTACCAGGATGTTCATAATGCTCTGGGACATCCATCGCCAAAAAAACTCGCCAATGCTATCAAACACCGAAGTATTCGTCGTCTTGAAAAGGATCAGCCATGCGTTCCCTGCCTCGAGGCAAAGATGTGCAATGCCCCTCACAAGACTATCATGTTCCAGCAGTCCACACGCCCGCTACATCTTCATGTGGACACTGCAGGGCCCATGCCTACTACCTCCATCTATGGGAACAAATATCTTCTGTTTGCAGTGGACAATCATACTCGCAAGATATTTGTGTGTGCTGTGTCAAGCAAAGCAGAGGTACCACAAGCGCTGACCAACTTAATTAAAAAGTAGCAACGATCTACTGGACATAAACTCGTATATGTACGTTCGGATAATGGCACCGAGTTTATCAACGAAGCGCTCAGCAAATTCTGTTCGGTGGAAGGAATAACCCAGCAATTCACCGTGCCTGAGAACCCCCAGTCGAATGGTGTTGCTGAGAGAGCAGTCCGCTCTATTTGTGACGGAATGCGTGTCTTACTTGCCTCGTCTAATGTTCAACATCGTTTTTCGGACCTTGCTGCTGCTATGGCAGCGTACAATGTGAACTCCCTGCCCCGAACAGGGTTGGTTGGTTTGGTTGGTTTGTTTGGTATTAACGTCCTCTTCAACTGCTATGGTCATTTCAGGACGGCGTTATAGGGGCCGCAAATTTTGCCTCGCAAGGGTTCTTTAACGTGCAGCCGGCAAACGACTACACGGGACCAACGGCTTTACTTCCCTTCCGAAGAAAGTGCGTGATCTCAGGATTTCCCCCTGAAAAATCCTCGTCGTCCTCGGCCGGGATCGAACCCGCGTACTCGGGCATCAGAGGCGATCACGCAACCGCTGAGCCACCGAGGCCGATCCCCGAACAGGGCAAACTATATCCCCAGAGGAGTTGTGGTCCGAAACAAAACCCACTTTTAAGCATCGAGCACCATTTGGGTGCCTAGTCTATTATTTTGTGCCAAGATCGCACCGATCCAAATTCCAGGCACATGCAAAACGTGGAATTTTCATGGGATACCCTGAGTCATCACCAGGCTATCTCATTTATTCGATTGAGGAGGACAAATTGATACGTGCTCGATCAGTTCGATTTTTTCCAAAAACATTCCCT
Organism: Rhysida immarginata; assembly: GCA_023313115.1. Taxonomy (NCBI): domain Eukaryota; kingdom Metazoa; phylum Arthropoda; class Chilopoda; order Scolopendromorpha; family Scolopendridae; genus Rhysida; species Rhysida immarginata. Next base: position 49,351 of record JAHWFO010107142.1, read on the forward strand.
GAGCTGTCAATGTGCCGCGAACCGTTATTCACGATTCCGTCTTTGCCGCAGCTTCCATATGATCTCCAATCAGAGACTTCTCAGGTTGACGAAGCGAGAAATGTCGAACAACCGCCGTCGTTATCTCCAGCTTCCGACGTCGAGGACCCTCCACCACATTTCGCTCCTGAAGCAGAGAATCCATCCGTTCCTGCTGTAACGATCTCTCCTGTTCCTCCGGTGGAGGCACCCGTCCAGTCGGATCTGTCACCGCCGACGCAACCTGCCCCTGCGCCCCCTCAACAGGAGTTACGCAGATCCCAGAGACTAAAAGATAAGGCAGAGAGGCGCCGAGCTGTACTCTGCCATCCCAACCTGACCGACTCCGCATTCAATGAGGTATCTTTGATGACTCCTGTGTCATATAAACAGGCACTCACTTCCCCTCAACGTCACCAATGGGAAGAGGCTATGAAGAGTGAATTAGACTCGCTCCATCTTCATCAAGTCTGGTACTTAGTCCCTAAGCCCCTAAATACGAAGATACTAAAATCGAAATGGATATACCGCATTAAATACAATCCAGACGGGTCGGTGTCAAGATTTAAAGCCAGGTTGGTCGCCATAGGATCGTCGCAGACGTATGGAACTGAATATGAACTCACTATTTCCCCTGTAATTAGGATGGAGTCGTTAAGATTACTGTTTGCCATAGCGGCCAATAAGGGCATGTCGTTGCACCAATACGATGTCAAATGTGCCTATCTGCATGCACCGATAGATCACACGAGATAAGTAATGCTACCCAAGGGGTTGACACACCGCTCAGACGAAGTATGCAAATTCCGAAAATCACTGTTTGGTTTAAAGCAGAGCGGGAGGTGCTGGTATATGAAATTATGTCAGCTCCTTCTCCGCTTAGAATTTACCCCGTCCCGAGCGGATGATAGGTTTTTCTTTTATAACAGCAACGGTTGTTTTATACTCCTTGCTGTGTACGTAGATGACATTGTGGCTGCTACGAATGATGTTTCCTTCTTGAAGTCAATAATGGATAGTGTACGGCAGGAAGTCGATCTAGTGGCTCTGGGACCCATACATCACCTTTTAGGTATGCGTGTGAGCCGGGAAGGCAATGTCATTAAATTATCCCAGGCTCACTACATTCAGCAAGTCCTGCACGACTATCAATTGCAAGACATTAAACCTAGAACCGTTCCCCTCAGTCCGCACGTGAACCTGGACGAAGTGGCGGACTCACGGCCAGCTGATCCCACGACTTATCAGTCTCTTCTCGGATCACTTATGTATGTCACGACGTGCACGCGCCCGGATATAGCTTTCGCTATCACATGATTGTCGTCATATGCCATATCTCCAACTCATTTGCATATGACGGCGCTAAAGGGAGTCGCTGCTTACCTAGCTCACACCCGTGACGCATCGCTCACCTTTGTTCCGTCAACAGGTTCGTTGTGTGCATTTGCCGATGCAAGTTGGTGTGTTACCCCACAGAGCAAGGGTTACTCTGGTATCCTCATAAAATTGGGAGAAAATACGATCTCCTGGTGGTCTAAGAAGCAGCGTCTCGTGACCTTAAGCAGCTGTGAAGCAGAAATCATAGCTATATCCGAGTGCGTAAAAATATTTTGGTGGTTATGGGATTTAATCACCCAAATAGGACAGGGGGAATATATCTCTTTCCCCACAACTATATACACCGATTCAACTTCTGCCATCACATGTCTGAGTGCATTGGAATCTAAGAGTAGAACGAGGCACATTCTGAGATTGCATAATTACATCTCGCGCGAAATCAATCTCCAGAATGTGATCCTCGCCTACTGCCCATCCTCAGACATGCCTGCAGACGTGGTGACAAAACCTTTACCTTCCCCCGCTCAGTATAAAATTGGGGATCAATTGTCGTTAACTAAGCGGGATGATAAACACTAGTTAGACTTACTTTTCTTTTGGAATAAATCTATGTATATGTATGGCCGTCCCTTCTTTTCGTTTTGACTGCAAAAATTTGTTATTTGAAGTTGTGCGGGATGAGAGGGGTTCTTAACGCCGAATATTTTTTTTCTTTTGATGCATTCATCAACTTCACGTTTTCTTTTGCTGCTTAACCAGAAGAAAGGTTACGGTATACATTTTTCTATTTTGTACTAGTAAATAAGTCATAGTACTTAACTAGTTTTTGATAAGGATATGTATTTTTTACACTATTTAGCTAAAATGTAAAGTTTTTTGTTTTTTTTGTTTGGCACGCCGATAATCTTATAATTCATATTCATTAATTTAAGTGCGCACACTATTCATATTTCACACTATTCATATTTTTTACACTATCTAATTGCTTGTTCATTTTACTTAACATAATTTTTATGTTATATATGTCCCTTAAGTTTTTTTTTAGGTCCAGTCAATAAGTTTTTTTCAACAGCTCTATGCTCACGGACACGTGTATTTATCCTGCACTCGAGTAAAATTACAGGGGGTTTGTTCGGGAAAAGTGGGATTAATAATACTTTTTATGTCTTTTACTGAGTTTATTATTTTACGTTTTAATAAATATATATGTTCAATTTAGTTATATATTGACGTCTAGATTTCTTGTTAATATGTACACTGATTGTTGCAATTCAAATTTTTATTATTGTTGTCGCAAAATTTACTTTTTATGGTCCGCGTGTGACGTGGCAAATGCGTTCTTTCCCTCGCGGCTAATTTCCTCGACCGCAGGAAGTTATACCGTTTAATTGTTGGCAAATTATAATTTTTATTTTTTTTTGCTTGCAGTTTTATTCTTCATTCACCTCACAGATAAAGAGAAACAGATGGGAAACTCTACCACGTGATTGGGAATCACTACGTCATTTTTCAATACTAGTTTCGTGGCGCTAGTGTGGACACAATCTTGAAAATAATAAGTAAAATAATAACGCAGTTTATGTATTAATTCTTATATAATGTTAAAATGCATACATTTGTATTCAAAAATAACAAAAAGTTTTATATAAACGAAAAATTCTTGATTTGTCACGTGATCACTCAGGTGAAGCACTCATGTTTGTATTAGCTCGCCGTTGCTCGTGTTGATCAGAGACCATCAATAAGAAATCTTGGTAATGCATTAATAATTTCTTTTCATCTGTGATAATCCACCTTGCATCATAGAACCGGTTTTCAAAGTTTTTAATTAACTTGAATTAAATTATTAAAATAATTCAGATGAAAAGAACGTTAAGTAACGTATTAATCTGACGTCATATATGACTTGCCTCTCCAACAATCCATTTGCGGGAGAATGACGTATTTATGACTAAACCGACAGTAGCGCCGCGAAGCCAGGAGTGTTTTTAAGGAAAATTTCATTGGTTGACTTTCGTCACGAGATCTCAGAAAAAGTTTTCCCTTGTGGCTATAGGGAGTTTCCTCTCTAAATTAAACAGGTATAAGAAAGGGACATCAGGAGTTCCAACTAGTTTCGCCATTTATTCCCGGCTTTTTCAAGGATATATACAGCAAGAGGCATGCAAGCCTGTATATACAGAACAGTGGTACAAATTATGCATATACATGAACCAACAGGATAAAAAAGAATTAAAGTGGAAATAATGGCCAACAGGATAACTAGAAAAAGTACAGAGTTTTGAAATATAATGGCCAATTGATATGCATGTATATGCATAATTTGTACCACTGTTCTGTATATAAAGGCTTGCATGCCTCTTGCTGTATATATCCTTGACAAAGCCGGGAATAAATGGCGAAACTAGTTGGAACTCCTGATGTCCCTCTGTTATACTGTAAGGCCACCACCTGTTTAATCAATAGGAACAGTATTATGATCCACCCTTCTACCGATAAGTATCCCCTCTGTTTCTTATTCCTCTGTGATTCACCTCTTGCTCCACTTCCACCCTACACGCCTCCTGTGCAGCATGGCCGCTGATCAACCTCCCCGTCAGTGGAATATATATATATTTTGTGATGAAACCTTCTGCTAGCTCATCCTTCTTCTGAAGAAATAATGCTCTTTCTCCATGTCATCCTTATTTTCATGCCTGGTTCAGATCGATTCTTTGACATCTTCCTCAGTCATTTTCTAGCTCGATATTGCTATGAAAGGTTTTCTTGATTAGTGTAATACAGCAAGATGTTCCATTTTACGAATCACAGTCAGAGTAAGTTTTGTTTTCTTTTTTTTCAGCAGGAGTGATGAGCGAGATGGTTTTTTTTTGTCCCACTGAGCAAGTTAAACGCGCCATGCCTTTTTTACGCACAAGGTTCATTTTTACCACTTAATTTCTTCATGTTCTTTTAACTTGATTCTTTTTTGTAAATTGATTTTTTTTTTGCCTGCCATTGCTGCCACAAAATTTGTATGTCCGTTAATTGACAATTAATAAAAAATGTCCTATAACACTTTAAATGTATTATTGTTTAAAATTTTTCACTGATGTAAAAAATCAGTTAAAAACTTTCAAAAAATTCTCTACCTGATGAAGGTCATTGATAAAAAAGACCGAAAGGCCTCGTATATTTTTTTTGTGTTAATTTTGTGATGTTTCTCTTATTATTCTCTATCTAAATTCAAGCGTGCTATTTCGGGATAAGCGAGCAGAAAGAGGAAAAGATGTTCGACTTCATGACAACACATGCCCTCAATGACCAACGTCGCCAAAAGAAAACTGGTCGTATCGGTTGAGAGGTTCTGAACTTTACAGAACCCAGCCTACAGTCCGAACTTTACGCTTTCGGACTACCACCTCTTTGGTCCCATTTAGAGATTTCTGGAGGGTCAGAAGTTGTGACTGAGGAGGAACTCAAATCTGCCGTGCGCCATTGACTGTATTCATAGCCGACGGAATCCTATGAGCGAGGTATTCTGAAACCGAGGCAGCATTGAGATAAATGCCTAAATATTCAAGGTGCCTATGTGGAAAAATAGATAATGTGACGAGTGCCTAGTTCGTCGTAATAAACGGTACTTATTGTAGAACTGTTTCTTTAAATTTAGTAATCACAACAGCAGTAACCATAACTACCGAGTGATTTATTTTGCAGAAGGTACATCAGGTATATTCAGTAACAGGTATATTGAAGCTTAATGCCACTATCTTATGAATGCTCCGCAATAAGACTACGAATTACACTATTCTCTTAAGGTTGCTTCACTGTATAACTCTTTGATTCACAATAACAGACAATATACAGCCCATGCTTTCAGTTGCAATGCAATATTAGACGGTGGCATGCAGGAAAGTTCTCCTTAACGTCTTTATATTATACCAGTTTATCAGTAGTGGCTCAAAAATCCCTATATCATCTACCAAACACTCCAATCTCTGAAATAACATAAGCCTCTTTCAATGCTTAGAAGATCGGCGAATGACGGGTGTCACTTCCAATGATAACATCATTGTTTTATACATGGTTAAGCAATTCGTGAAATTGGATGCCGTCGGTTCCTCTCCTCTACATAAATATGCAGTTTTACAGTCTTTTATGTTCCGATATGGTTAGGACTGTTCCTACGTAGGCTTTCCCTGACTTTAAATTACGGCGCTGATAACTGCTCGTATTCGAACTCCTTTTAGGAATGAAGACCTCCCTTTGGACACAAGGAAAGGACTCCCCTTTTTCCTCTGCATGACTTAACCAGGCCCATCTGGCTTCATTCCTTATCATGCGTAATTCCTTTGGATAGTATTTGGACGAGTATGGCAAGGAAAGCATTACTTCCGGACCGCTCGTTTTGTCGTTTTCCTTGCACTGTTCGATTGTCGATTGTCGTTAATCTCTCACTGATGAAGCGTAGCCCCCCGAAATGTTGGGTGAGTCGGGGTAAGATGCCCCACATAAGCCTTTTTTTTTTTTTTTTTAGAAAAAGAAAAATTAATTTGAAAAAAATTTTTTTTAATAGAATATATATGTATTTCAATTATACGGTCAAAAGAAAATTCTGATGATAGTAAATAAATTAATGTAGACTGGAAATGACCTCCGAACATGATGTATTAATTTTTCTATCGAAATATGGAAGGAAAAATTCTGCGGCCTGGGTTCGAACTAGGAACCTCGACTATCATGGCCGATGCCTCTACCAGTTGAGGCCATGATAGTCGAGGTTCCTGGTTCGAACCCAGGTCGCAGAATTTTTCCTTCCATTTTTCTGATGATACATGAATTAAAAATTTTTTTTACCCCCACCACTGGGGCAACTCTCCCCATCTGTGTAGAGAGGGATGCCCCACCTCTGGATCAATTTTTTAAGCAAAAAATCCATTTGTCTACGTTGTCTTCCGGACCCATTACACTTATTTCCATTAGCGGTATAGTTTTCATGCAGCAACCGGGGGAAAACAATTCATTCAATCCAATCCGTTGTTTGTTTCGTCTCGAAATAATCCTTGCACTGAACACAGAAACTTTGTTCGTCGTCACCTGATTTTTTTGGTTTAGTTGTTGGATTTCTTTTTGGTTTCGATGAAGAAGTCTTTTCATCTGTCATGACCACTGCTTTCCTTTTCCTGGTTGATGGTTTAGTAATTAGTGTTGGAAGCGGTGAAATGCTATGTAAAATCTTTCTTGGATTGGAGACAACTTACTAGGTCTTGGTTCTATGTGACATGGTCCTGATTGAACATCAGTGTCACTTGGTTTTTTTGTTTGCTGATCTTTAGGAGCTTCTTTCGTTGTGCAGTTTCACCAATAACAAATGCATGATCGGGAATTTTCAAAGGCATAATTCCACAAGCTTCAAAGCCATCTTAATAATTCATGTGTTGATTGTGCTACCATAAGGTCCTAGTCTTGTCGTTGTTACACCATTGGATTTTATTCGACGTCTCAAGGTTTTGGATGGGATCCCAAAATACCGGCTTTCCTCGTTAACCCTCATTTATTTACTGGAAACTGCAGTGATGGCGTTTTTTAGATTATCAATAATCTACTAACCTATATTTAGGCCAGTTTGCTGCCGTTCATATCGTCTCGGCATTGTCTAATAAATATAAACAAATAAGTGAACATCTGAAAACTGGGGCATCATTCCCTGCATGCTAAAGGGACATCTCTTCCCCTTTGCAAACCCAAACTTAAATTTTTATTCTGACTTATCGATTAATGTTTCCTTTTTCATCTCGGCACATGTTAGTACGACAGTATTACTTTACATATTTATCAAAGAGATCAACTTCATACTCATTAAACTCGACCTTAATAAACCATATACTTGCTGTATATCATCATAAGAGAGTCTAAATCACACTCAACGAAGCAGGTTTTCTTTGTTTGTAGGCAAGCAAAGAACCCGACGCGAACCAAATTTTCAGCAGTGAGGTTTCCAGACATGCATAATCGATTTCAATTTTTGTAGCTCCACCTGTTGAGTATTTCTGTTTTTTAAAGCAAGTGGGGCATCTCTCCCACTGGGGCATATTACCCCGACTCACCCTACATCTGAGGCATTATTATTAAAAATGAGGCATTATTGTGGATTTGTGGTTTCATATCGTCGTTAGTTTGATCGTGTGTCCACAATTTCTTGGCTGATTTTTCTTGAACTAAATGAATTTCTGTTGGTTATTAGTAACTTTAGGTTGACTTTTAATCCTCGAATTTAATACTACTTCTACGTCACAGCTAAAGTTCCTTTTTGGAATGTTTACATGGATCGGCTAACGCAACAAAAACGTCAATGCCAGCAGCCAAATCTTGGCACAGAAAGATCTACATTGGAAGATGTGCCCAATCGGTGGAAAGTGAAAAATTGTAGGATTATTTGCATTCTCTTGGCCTAGAAACTATTGGTTGCTCTAAATTGATACCTACAAGACAATCATCTCAAATGCTTTTTGTGTTGAAATATTATGGAATTCTGCCACCGAGAAGATTGTCTTTAATCCTGACAACTGGTCAGCTGGTATCCTGGTGCGCCAATTCTTCCATATCGGAAAAATGAATCATAGTAAAGAGAACTCTTCAGTAAACGTGGAGGAGGACAATAGGAATAATTATGTACATAATGGATAGTGATTTTATTCGTAATTTAATTCCTAACGGCGATGGTACATCAAGACTTAGTGTTTATTACCAGAATGTTCGAGGTCTCCGAACTAAATATCATAACTTATACTTGGAGACTATCGATTCTGATTTTGATCTTATTGCTTTCACTGAATCTTGGCTCTCTACAGATATTAAATCTCCATCTATTTTGTCGGATACATTCCAGGTCTTCCGTAATGATAGATTTACACTTCGAACTGAAGGCTGAGGTGGAGGAACGCTTATTGCCTGTAAAAGCGCCTTCAATCCTATTCATCGTACGGATCTTGAACTGGATCAGGACTGCGTTTGGATGCAGATACCATCTATGAGGGGATCTTCACTTCTCATCGGCTGTTTTTATGCACCACCACCTGTTGACACCAATAAATTTATTGTCTATTTTCAGACTTTAGCAGAGATGCTTATAAAAGAACAGTGTAAAATTTTCCTTTTAGGTGACTTTAACAAGCTTCAAATTGATTGGTCGACAAAGAGATACATTGGATCACCCTGTCTAATTAAGCAGTGTTGGGATGCTATTATGGAATTTAACGCATTTCTGGGCTTGGCTCAGTTTAATGTGCATGGCAATTGTAAAAATTATATGCTGGATCTTCGCCAATGTACAAATTTTTGACGTCCAGGTTAGTGATGCGTTGGCTCTTCGGGTCGCTCCTTATCACCCACCTCTCTCTTTTGAAGTGAGTCCACCAGTTAAATCAAGAAGATCATATCTGGAAGGTGGGCTTATCAGAATGCTGACTATATACGGCTCTACAATTTTTTACGTAAGGCTGACTGGTCATCGATCTCTGCAGAATCCGATATTGGCAATGATGTTAAAGTGATAACTGAGCTTTTCCTTACAGCTAGGCAGACTTTCATTCCAAAATTTAGGATCTCTATTGAGCGGCAAACTTATCCCAAGTGGTTTAGTACGGCCACCATTCAACTTATTAGGAAGAAAAGAAAATACCACACGATATGGAAGAAATCATTCAAAGAGAAATATTATTGTAAATTTTCAGAACTAAGAACTGACTCAAAAATTAAAGTTCAAGAAGATTATGCTATCTATCTGAGTCAACTTGAAATGGAGTTTAGACGTAACGTAAATGAATTCTGGGACTACCATCGTCGACAGAATGTTAAGAACTCAAGTAATTTTGTCTTGCGTAGCGGTGATCTGATCCTGAGGATATTGCTAAGGAATTTTGTAATCAGTTTTCATCTGTTCAATCAACTGTTAAGCTTGAGTCTAACGACTTTAACATCATGTCTTACGGTTATCCTTTTAACCTTAGTAAAATTGTTTTTCAGGTCAAAGAAGTCAGGCGTACGATCAAAGGTATGAAATTGACGCGCTCACTATGGCAGTGATACTTTGCCTCTTTTTATCAATAAAAGTCTTGATAAGGGTATTTTTCCCGTCAGTCTGAAAACCGAATTGATCTGTCCTATTTTCAAATCTGGGAATCCATTAGTTTGTTCTAATGATTAATGTTGAACAGGATGGGTTCGTACGAAGGCGATCTACTCTGACTAATCTTGTTCCATTTGTCACTAAAATTACAGAATGCTTCGACAAGCACGAGCAACTTGATACTATTTATTTTGATTTATCAAAGGCTTTCGATATGGTGTCCCATGCCAGATTGATCTCTAAGTTAAGATGGTATGGGATTGGGAGTTCTTTGCTTGGTTGGTTTTCTTCTTATTTATCTGATCGCTCAGCATGCATTAAGATAGGAAATTTTATTTCTCGTTTTGTTTTCGCATTTTAAGAGGGTTTCCTCAGGGTAGCTGCCTGGGCCCAATACTGTTCGACATCTATGTTAATGATGTCCTGGCGATGCTGGGGCCAGGAGCCTCCATGTTTGCAGATGATTTAAAGCTATTCCAGCAGGTTATTACTCGGTCTGATTGTGATATTTTACAGGTCAAGATTAATACTTTTTCTAAGTGGTGCCTAGATAATGGGCTGATTATTAATAATGGTAAGACTAAGGTTATTACCTTTGCTAAGAAAATTAAACCTATTTTATTTTCTTATACTGTCAATGAGACTTTGATTGAAAGGGTTGAAAGTATTCGAGATTTAGGGGTATTCCTTGACCGTAAGCTAATCTTTGGTGACCATGTGGACAGATTGTGCAAGAACGCACTATTTAAATTAGGCGTGATTCGTAACCTGACCTCAATTTTTTTATTAAATTATTTATTACCCCTATTATACCGGTCATTCGGTATGGAATAGTAATTTGGGGGTTTGCATCAAACCATGTCAAGAATAGACTTCATAGAGTGTATAGTCTATTCGCAAAACTTTATTTTTACCGCTATATTAGAATTGGTATTTACTCCTTTTCTCAGATCATGCAAGATTTGAACATTTGTGATTGTGTTGACATCTTTCATGCGGAGATTTTAAAATTTGTTGTTAATATCATTAATGGAAAGATTGATAGTCCTTTTTGTTTGGCTTACTCAAAGTTTAATTGTAATATACGGTTTAGAAATCGAGAATTGTTTTATTTTAATTTGTTATTCAAAATTTTATCTTGTTATAATCAACTGCATAATGCTAAGAGTAATTTGGGTTGTTTTGTCTAATATTGTCTTTTATATAATTATATAATTTTATCAATAAATTCATTAATATATACTTATGGTTTTTTTTGTTTTTTTATTTGTCTTTTTGTCTTTGTTCTCGGTGCCTTGGTGGGGATTCCCGTGTGGCACCGAGCTGCCTTTATCCTTATCTTTGGTAGCAATAAACAAATAAATAAATAAATCAAAATACTATCCTGCTGGCCAGGTGGCCGAGACGGCTTGGGCATAGGCTTTCTAGTTCTTAAGTCTACCTGGTCGTGTGTTCGAATCCCGCCGTGGGCTTGGATATTTTTGTTTGTCCCGGGCTGCGTACAGATATAACTCCTGTAAAAAGAGCAAAATGACTTAGTAGTCCACGCCAAAAATTCTAATAAACCAAACAACCATCCTGAATTTGACGACGAGTGAACATGTTTATGACTAGGAAAAAAAGAAATTAATCCCCAGAAGGGTATAGGAAATTAGCAGAAGCCATGATTTCATCTATTATTACTATTTATCTGCACTTTTTAACCCCCCTCCCAAATTTTTACTAATAGAAAAGAGCGATTACTGATTACAAATTACAAATTTTTACTAATTTTCTCGAGTGTAGTATTTAGAAAAATGAAAAGAGCTCTATCTCGTTTCTCATCATTACCGATCGAATGATATATGCCATATGTTGCCATAGTTCTAAAGACCAAGTGATTGCTGCCCCCACAACTCCGACCACGCTGGAACAACTTGGCCCAAACTTCATAGTAATGTAGATCTTAAATAATAATAATTATTTACTGGAGAAGCGTCTCCACGCATAGGTAATGATTTTTCAATTGAAAAATGGAAGGAAAAATTCTACGACCCGGATTCGAACCAGGAACCTCGACTATCATGGCCGATAGCCCATTCACCAAAGCTACTGTCAAGTATTTATTAAGAGCACAAAGGTGTGACGACATTGATGGGAAACAGAAAATCGTCGAAACCCTCATGTCTAAGACCAGGAAGATGCAAAGGCTTGCACGTGGACAAGATCAAACACACAAAGACCATATACAAATTGGTAGAGGCATCGGCCATGATAGTCGAGGTTCCTGGTTCGAATCCGGGTCGCAGAATTTTTCCTTCCATTTTTCAATTGAAAAATCATTAATGTAGATCTTGCCTTGAAGAATCTGAATTCCGAAGTTCATTTCTTTACATACATAAATACACTGTCATATCAATGAATTATGACCAGCACTCCTTCAAGGCACAGGCATGGTTCGTCCCAACAACGATTACACATTGCAAAATTTGCATAAAAGGCTGAGAAAGCTTTAAAGCTGGTGCATCAAACGGGAGGTGCATGAGCCTCAAGATGGGTAAACGTCCGGATTTAACGGATATCCAAAAAGGGATGACAATAAGCTATCGCAGCAAGGGTGGCACCATCTTCGAAACGGCGCGATTTGTGAACTGTCCACTGTCCGCTGTAGTGAAGGTGTACAAAGAATGAACAGCAGGGACAGAAATCGCGTCCCAACGCCATCACTGTAAAAGGTCACGAGCCATCGACCAACGGGGTGAGCAGCGCCTACGACGACTCGTAAAATGTGACAGGAGAGCCACAGTCCATCAACTGACCACCAGATTCAACAGTGGTGCCAACAGACGTGTATCCGACATTACCGTTGAACGCACCCTGCTACAGATGGGCCTGAACAGTCGACGCATGGTTGCTGCACCCATGTTGACCAGGGGTCATCATCAACGACGCCTAGACTTTGCACGTGATCACCGCCATTGGATCACAAACGAGTGGGCTAAGGTCGCCTTCTCCGACGAGTCAAGGTTTTTGCTCCATAAGATTGACGGGCAATGGCGAGTGCATCGTGAACGCCATGAAAAGAGACTGCAGGAGGCTATTGTGGGCCGGAAACAGGGTGGTGGGGGTAGTGCGCATGTGTGGGAGATCTTCTGTTGGGAGCAGTTAGGTCCACTAAATCGTCTAGAGGGCAATTTGAATGCCTGTGGCTATCTGTCAATCGTTGCGGACCAGGTGCACCCGTACATGATCACGATGTTCCCTTTGAATGTGCAGGTGTGTTCCAGCAGGACAATGCACCCTGCCACAAGGCACGTCTGCTTCTGGATTGGTTCGAGGAACACTCTACTGACTTTCGAGTGCTCCCTTGGCCTGCTAATTCGCCGGACATCAATCCAATCGAACATGTGTAAGAGCACCTTGATCGCCATGTACGGCAGATGCACCCTCCACCTATGACTCACGAAGCTCTGTGGACAGCGCACTTCTTGCGTCCATGCCACGACGCCTAGCAGCAGTTATAGCGGCGAAGGGTGGCTAATGTCATTACTAAGCGGGTGGTCATAATTCATTGATATGACAATGTATACGTAAAACTTTTGGTTCCCTCTAACTCTTACCCCCAAAACTCCTATCCCAGTAAGCCAATCAAAATAAACTAGATAGTGAAGGTGCACATAGTAAGGAACATTCCGAATTTCAACCTTCTATCTAAAAAAAAGCAGAAATTATGAACGGGACGGACAAACGGGCATTGTAAAACCAATAACTAGGTCCATTCTTCCGCTAATTAATTATATGAAAAAGCAGCGGTTGTGCAGCGTCTGTCCTGTATATTTGAAAGAAATTCGCGGACGTTAACGCAATGGATCTTGAGGAAGTTTATTTCACCTAAGATATGTTGGAATTGACTCGTCCCTTTTCTCAATGACAACCGATTGTTTGTTTAAACAAAATGGCGGACAGCAATTGTCGACCAAAGTTGAACAACGTATAATCATCAAGTTTCTCCACAATGAAAATGTGAAAACATCTGAAATTTATCATAGACTGCAAATACAGTTCATCGAATCATGTTTGTCTCGATCATCCGTCTTTACGTGGTGCCAAAAGTTTGAAGGAGGGTGAGAATCCACCGGCAATGAACCTCATAAGGCAAGGCCAGCAACGGCTGTCAATGATAGCATCATCGCACGAACAAATGAGCTGATAAGGGACAACAGGCGGATTCATTACTGAACATCAGCAATGGCAGTGTAGAGACCAGCATCCACGATAAGCTGATATTCAGCAAGATCTATGCCAGATGGGTCCCTAAGCAACTCTCCGAGGATCACAAAACCACCCGGGTGGAAATCTGTTCCATGCTGCTGCAGCGATATGAAGAGGGAAGGTGACTGACAGCTTCCTAAGGCGTGTTGTGACCGACGACGAAACATGGATTCATCACCATACTCCTGAAAGCAAACGTGCGAGCTTAGAGTGGCGACACGCTGACTCACCACGACTCAAGAAAATCAAGATGACACCATCGGCAACGAAAGTTATGTCGACTGTATTCTGGGATAGGAGTTTTGGGGGTAAGAGTTTTGTCGCTTTTCTGGAAGAACGTCGGACCATAAATGCACCCTACTACTGTGACATTTTGAGGACGTCCCTGAAGCCAGCACTAAGGAAAAAGCGACCAGGACTCCTTACCAGTGGTGTCTGTTTTCTGCAAAACAATGCCAGACCACACAGACACAGCCAAACTGACTATGGACCCACTGATGGAACTCAAATGGGACATCTTACCACGTCCTCCATTATATCCCGTTGCGACTTTCACCTTTTTAGACCATTGAAAGAGTTTCTGATAGGAGAGAGGTTCGAGTCCAATGAGGAAGTGGAAAAGGCTGTCCTGACGTGGTTTCGACATCAGCCGGAAGATTTCTACAGGACAGGTATCCAGATACTCCTAGAACGCTGGTTGTGTGAGAAGCAAGGAAGTGTTCTTTGAGAAATAACTGGTGTATGGTTTTATTTGTAGGTTTCCTGATTTTATAAAAGCCCCTCCTATTTCTGAAACAAAAGATCGAATCGAAGAAAAATATTTCGAAATTGATTCAACTGTATCGCTTCATGTTGATTTATTGGTTATAACAACTCATATTTTAATTAAATATATCAAGCGACATTTCTTCGCTTATCTAGACATGAGAAACATTTGAGATCAAGAAATAATGAGGAAACGCATAAAGAAAGTTTGATAGATTATGGAGATCTTTCTGATGAAATTACGTTTATGAAGCCAGGACGTATAAAAAAAACAAAATCCCCTCCCCCCCAAAACCGTCTTTTTTAGCTGTTTTTCACCAACTGTAACAACTCCAAAATAATTTGTTACGTTAACAAACCCAAATCAAAAATCGAACTAATTCGATGCTTTCAGCTAAGTAGTAAATGTTTATCATATGCTTCTTTTATGCTTGAAATTTTAGATACGAACTAATTGAAGCGTTTAATGATTCGGTATGGTCTGGAGTAATTTTTATTATCAATTTCTGTGGCAAGAGTAACAAACCTGATTTAAATTTTTCAAATGATTCAAATCTGTAAGAATGATGAAATATCGCACGAGGAAATTTAATTTCTTTTTTTTTTCAAAATGTCAGGTGGCTTAGAACCAAACTCCGCGAATTTTAATCAAATATCTTTCAAATTATAGACGATATAATATGTTTTATCGAGATCTGGTTGAATTCTAGTATAAATGATTTTATGATTGGCCAGGAAATTTTTAATGCATTTCGCTCCGGTCGCAGTTGTTGTCCAGATGTACGTGGTGGCGAGTAGCTATTTTAACTCGCAATTGTTTAAAACTATCTGAAATATATGAAGATATTAATGTAAAAGGAATAGACCGCATCGATATTTCGATAAATTTGAATGGAGCAAATTTGAAATTTGAAAATTCGATGGAATATATCTTTTGTGCCTATATACTTCCTATGACAGCTAATTATATAGTAAGTAAATTTATTAATTTATTGGTTAGATTAACAGGCAACCTTGTGATTCTTGGTGATTTCAACTATAATATATTATCAAATGCTCTGAATCCATGCTGTCTGCAAATTAGCTCGTCAGTTACTCTTCGAAGAATTATGTCAAACTCTAGACAATACAAATAGAAATAAGGTAAATAATTTCTTTGGAAAATCACTTGATAAAGTTTTTAACCAGATCTCCTGTTGAAGTGTTTCTCACTAGTTTGATTGCTTTTTCAGTTGATATATTAGAAAGAACATTTTTTCCGGAAAACCGTAAAATTCGATACGTTGAACACCGTACGGAGAATCATTTTCGTCCTGTGAAATTTTCATTTTAAACATTTTTTACAATAAATAGATGACTTAGAACTCCTTAGAAAATACGAAAATCTTTTAGGACACTTTCAAAATATACGTTTTTCTCAAATAAACTTTTTTTCCCCCTGCTAATCCTTGCTTAAAGTTAGACGCAAATTCTAGGTAAAAACCACGAAACTCGGTTCTTATTTTCCTGTATCACTTCCATGAAAAAAAAACGAAAAACATCTCAACTCCTATGTCACTTCCATCAACTAAAGCTTATGATTTGAGAGTGCCAATCAATAATAAAAAATTAAATGATTTAAAGCGAGTTCAGGATAGCATTCTGTAAGAGCATATGCCATTTAATCAGAACATATTTAGTTAGCCAACTGCAAATGTTGAAGATAATCCAGGTGAGAATGGTGGAGAATATTATTACGTACCATAATGATAGTAAAACATGAAAATGTAATGTTGATAAGATAATATTTAAGTGTAATTTTCAATAATATTGATTAAAAATACCATTAATATGATTGTTATGTTCACATTTTATACAATCTAACTCTATTTTTGCTAAAACAACATAAGTCAAGAACAGTTTTTCACGTTTTTTATATTATTATTATTCATAAATTATAAAGATTATTCGATAATTCAATCTTCTAAAGTGCAACTACTACATTTAACCCAAAAAAAATTCCTTTAAAACTCGTTTACTTGTGAATGACACACTTTTTATTGATTTCTGAAAAATTCTAATTGTGTGACTTTACGGTTTTTGAAATGACGGATTCAATATTTATTAAGTCGCGAAAGAATGAAACACCTTTTTATTAGAAGGTTGTAATTCGGAATTAGCTTAAAATACACATGTTCTACTTCACTAGTTAATTTGGTTTGATTGGTTCACTGGGGTTGGAGTTACAGAGGTGGGAGGTAGAGATGACAAAAGATCTACGTGTAATTAGGTATGCAGATTTCTCTAGGCAAGATCTACATTCGTATAGAGAAGTAGGGTCATGTTTATTATGTTTTAATGGATGATTTCTTTTAACAATATTTATTAAAATCGGAATAAAACTGTAGATTTGTATTAAATACACACAAACAAACCCACAAACAAACATTCTTCTTTATACAGGGTGGTCCATAAGTCTGCCCCCCCCCC
>JAHWFO010107142.1:66401-117673 GCA_023313115.1 Rhysida immarginata
GGTGGTCCATAAGTCTGCCCCCCCCCCCTTTTATTTTTTGAACCGAAACAGATATGTCAATTTTGATGAATCCAATGAATAGGAAGTTGTGGGTGGCCTATCCCATGGTGGACTTTTCATCATCCCAAATATGCAAATTAGGACACATTCAAAATTTATCTCAAAAACCGTATGGGATAGAGAAAAAAAACCAATTGCAAACTTGTTCAGCATAAAAAAACAAACAAAACAAAAAAAAATCATTCAAATCGGACGAACCAATCACCCACAATCACGCGGTGACTGTTTGTAGCTTACAAACAGTCACACTGCACAAGGAAAACTGAATGTTGATATTTCCGCCATGTAAAGCATGCAAATCAAAAAATTAACATAAATTACCATACTCGCATTCACTTTCATGCGGAAAAGCAAATAAAAGGCATGTTTCAGCACACAGAAGACAGAACAATTCCAGGATGGCAAGCTACAATGTTCCGGAAATGGTCAACATGATCTTCTGATTGTGGGTGATTGGTTGGTCCGATTTGGATGATTTTTTTTGTTTTGTTTGTTTTTTTAATGCTGAACAAGTTTGCAATTGGTTTTTTTTATCTATCCCTTACAGTTTTTGAGATAAATTTTGAATGTGTCTTAATTTGCGTATTTGGATGATGAAAAGTGCACCATGGGATAAGCCACCCACAACTTCCTATTCATTGGATTCTTCAAAATTGACATATCTGCTTCGGTTCAAAAAATAAAAGGGGGGGACAGGCTTATGGACCACCCTGTATATACAGACTAGCAGAGGACCCGGCGTTACCCCTGATAATTACACATGTTAAATAATTAGCAGAACAATGTCAAGAAGTTAAATTATAACTCAAAATCGGTTAAATAATAACTCAATCAATACAACACAGAGCGAAGGAAATATCCATTCTAAGAAAATTCCGAAAAACTGGAATTCTAGATGATATACCGGGACTTGCCTCAGATTAAAATGATATCCATCTTTACCACCGGGTAATATCACTGGATACTTTAGACCCAAGTTTTTTTGCCCTTGATGCAGAAGCTCTTATACCCTCTTGCTCTATTCGAAACTCCCGTTGTTCAGATGTTTCCAATGCCCATATAGCCTTTTCTGTTTTAGCTGCAGAATTTCCAAAATATTCACATTCACACAGAATATAGTCAAAATATATTTTTATGAAATGTTTGGATCTGCTATGCTACCAAATAACTTGGGTGATGAATCTAAACTTTTTGCTTGTTTGATTAAATTTTTCAATATCTTAAAAATAAACACATGAAAACGCTTAGAATTAATACAGTAAAAATTCATAATGGAAATTCGAAAAAAAAATTTTTTAAATGGTCACAATGTATGGACCTCTCCAAGTATAGCACAGCTAGTCTAAATAATTTCTTAGTCATGTAATCTTACTTTAGATGTACTTACTCTTGATGTTGTTGCACTCTGCTCTCGATGTCTTGCAGCAAAACTTGGCCATTCAGCAGTTTGTGTATTCTAGCGGTCGCCGATTCGTCTATTGACATACTTACCATTTGCTCAATACACCACGGAGTTAAAGGACTGCTTCCTCTATCATCTTTCCACACTTTCACAATAGTCTGCTAACTCTCCATTATCTCCAGTTATGTTACCAAATTAGCCAGGTGATAACCCCGGCTCGGACTCGTTTTTGTTTCTTTTTTTGGCGAAATTTTTCAATATCTTAAAAATAAACAGATAAAAACGCTTACAATTAATACAGTAAAAATTCAAAATTAAAATTCGAAAAAATTTTTTTCGAATGCTAACAATGAATGGAACTCTCTAAGTATGCCACAGATAGCCTAAATAATTTCATAGTCACGTAATCTTACTTTAGATGTACACTTGATGTTATTGCAATTCCCACTCTGCTTTCGATGTCTTGAAGCAAAACTTTGACCATTCATCACTTCATAACGCCGGGTACCTCTGCTAGTCTTTCTATACATATACAGAAGGATGTTTGTTTGTTTGTGGGTTTGTTTGTGAGTTTGTTTGCGGGTTTGTTTATTTTTTATACAAATCTACAGTTTTATTCCGAACTTGATAAAATTTCGCATACATGACCTTCAAAGCATGAGAAAGGTCACTGTCTACCTCAGATTTCGAAAAAATAATAATTATTGATAAAAAATCGATAAAACAATGTAAGGCAAAGTTTGTCCAACAATACTTATCAACAATGGTATCAACACGCAATTCACAAACACTCTGCACGGACCAACAATATATATCTCATGACCAACAATGCAAGGAAAAGTTTGTGCAACAATACGTATCAACAATGTTGTCAACACGCAATGCACCAACACTAGGCAGGGATCAACAATACATATCTCATGACCACCAATGAAAGGCAAAATTTTTAACAATGCATAGAATTCCTGTTATTCAGGCTTTTCTTAGAAAAGAGAGTTCTTAGTGCAACAAGGTCTTATGAGCGTTGACGCGGACGTCAGTGTAGATCAACCGAGCGGATCGCGGCGTAAAGCGCGAGTTCGGAGGTTGCCATCGGATAGCATTAATACCGATGGTAACGCGCATAGCAATAGCCACAGGTCTCCCGTCGGCGCGTCAAGAGCGCGAGCAAAGGTGGTCGAACTTCTCCTCAGAGGGAAGTCCAGCATGAAGGCGACAATATGCAAGCCCCATCTATTGACATTAACGATAGTTATAATATCGGCATTGAGCAGATGCATAGTCGCAGCAATAGATGGCAGAGGCGGAAGCAGGTTTGTGGAAATGACGCCGAGATGCGCGTTGGCGCGAAATACGAGACGAGGGACGAGCAGTGAGGAAGTAAGATTAGAAAACAGAAGCCAGCCAACTATGATAGGCCGAGGAGAAAGTGTTCTCGACAGCGTAATGGTTATAATGGAAATGTGAGACAATTCTTCGAATATTCGGAGTTAGTAATTTTTATGACGGAGAGAACTTCTACGAGTGCTACGAGAAACATTTCCTCCGTAGTACACCTTATAGGTGACTCTGAAACGAGCAGAACGGACCCGACGTCGAGTGGGCGTATTGTACTTTTTTCTTTTCTTTCACTCAACTTAGAAAGCGTGGATATCGCCAACGAGCCGGCGCGAGCTGAAGTTTCTGCATTAGAGTCCTTCGCAGATGTTCCTTCAAGTCTTGGCAGCGATACGGAGCAAATACAAAAACGAGCGAACAGGGGTTCAGCTGGAGCTTCGAGCATCGTTGGATATCGTGAACCGCAGGAGACGCCTTTACGGTTGTGGCTGCCAGCGTTTGTCCCGTCGTCACTGCCATACCATTTCTTGTGCTACGTTGCCAGCCTACCCGCCTGGACAGATCAGCCTTTCATTCAAGGAGACAGCGAGAGGAATCAGTCACTGAATGTTTCGTACTTCGTGGTGATGCCCTGGGGACTGGCCGCGTTTATTCAAGACGATTTAGGCGCCATTTATCAAGCATAGAGGTCAGCTGGCTCTCATTTTAGTTGCTTTCTGTATGGTGAATATTTCCCCAAACTCTCTCGCCCTCATGCAAAGTCTCGTGCGCGCAGCTATTAATTTGTTTTACTCATGTTAGTGTATTGCTCTTTGCAGGAGCGAATGAAGACTCCTCTATACTTTAATGCCATTAATGCGTCGCTGCTTTCTTAGGGGACGGGTTCCCGTATGCAGCATCTATTTTCATATATCCACTGTCAAAGGCGATCCATGTTCCCGCGGTCAATTACCCGAGCTACGAGTACGTCCTTGGAATCTTGTGTGTGTTTTACGTCACTGATTTTTGTTGCGGACTTCTCTATCCCTAAGTAGGTGGAGACCATGTCCATTAATTATCACTAAACTCGCTGATTCCAGTTAGTCAAGTCTGGAAGCGAGCACGGGTGTTTCTTACACATCGATAAAGCTTTGTAAGTTATTTAAAAATTTTTTGTGCTTTATCTTTGTACACGCAAATCCTCGTGTTAGAGGATGCGCCCTTTCTGTCTCTTACTCTATTGAAGAGACTTTACAATTATTAAATCTAAAATATTAATTTTATGCTCTGTCTTAATAAATTTACTTATATGTCTACAAGGCTGTCTTTATTTACAAGTTTAATCTTAGCTTCCACTGCCGTAATAAATCTACGTGACAGCTTTGTAGCCATATCATTAGTATAATTTATCCCTGCTGGTAGCAGACCGCTTCTTTCTTCGGACGTCTGGGCTAACTGGCGCCCAGGACGGGTTCGAAAAAAAAAACCATAAAAAAAAAAGAACAAAGAAAAACGAGAATTGTTATTTTACGTTCTCTGGTGGTTCGAACTCTATTTGTTAGGTTCATACCAAGTTCCGTCGGGCTCAGCCAGTTAGGTATATTAATTTATCCCTTCTGGTAGCTGACCGATTTTGTTTTTTTTCTGGACAATTTGGGTAATTGGTCGCCAATATGCATCAAAAAAAAAAGCGTTTTTTTTTGTTCCTTGGGTTTTGCATTGACCGGCGGCTATTGTTTAGCTAATGCGCGGCATAAGTTATTGCACCTAAGTAAGGCGTAGTTGTTTGTCAATAAGGGAGTTTTAGGGGGGGGGGGAATATAACTATAGTCGGAAGGCTCGACAGTTTTGCGTCGGGTTTTTCTTGGCGGCGCGTTGCAGTGGTACGGGGGGTGGCTAGTTGTTTTAGACTACAGGCGCTTTG
Source organism: Rhysida immarginata (assembly GCA_023313115.1). Classification (NCBI taxonomy): domain Eukaryota; kingdom Metazoa; phylum Arthropoda; class Chilopoda; order Scolopendromorpha; family Scolopendridae; genus Rhysida; species Rhysida immarginata. Next base: position 71,105 of record JAHWFO010107142.1, read on the forward strand.
TAGCCATATCATTAGTGTAATTTTACCCCTTCATACCGTTGCTGAGCGTTTGAAAATAGTTATTGCTTGTTGCATTCCCACTTAGATATAATTATAGGTAAGGAAATCTTCCCTTTTCAGTATTAAGATTTTAAGGGAAGTTTCTCACAGTATCCAAGGTGTATTTTGCAAGCTTAGCGCTATCGAAATTATAGTTAGTTGGCATTTGATTTTTAGCCGGTGTAGAAGTATAAATTAATACTTCCTTCATTACGCTTCTTAATTATAGGTGTGTCAAGCCAATATGGCGGGAAAGAAAAAAGAAATTAGTACGGAACGGATTATCTTTAATATTTTATCGAATACGAAGTTCCTTAAACAAAATATTCATCGTTTCAAAGAATGTTTCAAAACGTTGGCGAATCAATTGCCAGATATACCGGAACAACAAAAAGTTGAAATGTATAGCCATGTGTTTCCGGCGGCAATTAAGCATGTATTGAAAGTCAAAGCCCCGTATCAATTAGAGCAAGCCATGCGTGTGGTCGCGGACATGGTTACAGCAGCCGAGAGTGCGCAAGATTTAAGTAACGCATTTAAAGCTAAATGTAGGAGGTCCCAGGCTCAGTTTAGACAGGGAAAAGTTGAAACCAAGAGTGATAGTACTCAAGGTAACCAAATAAAAGGCTGCAAGACTGCTGCGGTCTTTGATTGAGAAAGTTTAGCACTTCATTAGTGATGTGAGGCCTAGCCCCATCCTGTTGAAACCATTGATGTCGAAGCGGTATACGCCTCCTTCGCAGCTCGGGGAAGAAGGTTTCCAACATGTTAAGGTAAGCCTGTGATGTTACGGTGCCCTCAAAAAAGAACGGACCAATGATGCCTCTTTTGAAAATCGCGCACCAAGCCATAACCTTTCGTGGATGAAGAGGTGACTTATGGATCTCACGAGGGTGCTGGGAACCCATAAACGAATGTTGTGTTTATTAACGTCACCTGACAGATGGAAGAAGGCCTCATCTGACACCCGCAGGTTGTCCACAATGTCCTGATTGGTTTCCATTTCTGCTCCAAACTCCATCACAAATTGTTGTCGCTTCTGTCTTCCAGTGTCTGTTAACTCCTGATAACCATGGATCTTATATGGGAACAGATGTAAATCCTTTCTTAAAATTCACCACGTCGTGGTATACGACAGCACTTCTTTAATGGATAGGCGGCGAACAGACTTTTTGGTAGGGGAATCGACCAACCTTGTGCGAACATTTTCGACAACTTCGGCCGTTCGAACACGAGCTTCGCTTCCGCCTTTTTTCTGGCCTTTAACGCATCCAGTGGCACGAAATTGCTTGACAAAATCCATGATTGTTTGCCTGCCTGCTGCGTCTCGACACTTATACTCCTTCCGGAACTTTCTTTGCACGGTTACAGGTGATTTTGTCTCGAAATACCATTCGACAACCTTGCATTTCTGCTCTGTTGATAAAGCGGGCGCCATTTTTCAACAATACGATTTTCATGCAGCGCCGTTGCAACAATACAAACTCCAACTATTTAGAAATTCCCTCATATTGTTTATCCCTAATGCACGTCATTCGAGTGAAACGGTCAGGAATTGACTGTATCACCCGGTACAATTAATAAGGAGTCCAATTTCGTGTCTCATGGGGTTAGTAAATTAAACAGGGAATTCCTACTAATGCGGGTTGCACAGCATAATACCAGTCGTAACGAAAGCGAAATAATTAAGGTTTCAGACGCAGAATGCCTGCATAGGTTGGAAGGTATCGACAAGGATCCGCCTTCACGGTACACATGAGTTGAAATGATACTTGAAGATAGAAATATTGACAAGATTAATAAGATTAACGATTCGGAGGAGACGAATTACAGTAGTGATAAGCTCGATAATTCCAGGAGGATCCTAAACAAAGCTCGAGCGATAGGCAACACGCTATCGAATGAGATAGGTTGCCAAACGGATTACAGAGATAAGGCTTCCGAAGAAGTATCGGAAACGCTTAATCGTATATATCGGGCACTTGGCAAAATTGAACATTTGATGAAGCTCACCTTGGGGAGGGAGCTTTCAAATAAAAAGGCAGGCAGTACGGACGTTAGTCGTGTTTCGCAACTGGGCCTGATTAAAGAGTCCGATAGTTGGCAAGGTGATCATCGGTCGGCAAAGATATAAACAACGGGAGTTTCGAATACAGCAAGAGGGTATAAGAGCTTCTACGTCAAGGGCAAGAAAAACTTGGGTCTAAAGTATCCAGAGATGTTCCCCGGTGGTGAAGATAGATATCAAGAGGTAAATAAAGACCCGGTATATCACCTAGAATTCCTGTTTTTCGTATTCTTCTTAGAATGTACTTCGCCACAAAGACAAAAACAACCATTTAGTTAATCATTGTATCAAAGAAAACCACACACCAGATTGGAATAACACAAAAATCATTGGAAAAGAAGAAAATTATAAAAAAAGATTAATTAAAGAAACAATAAATATCATTACAAATAACAAAAACTTAGCCAAGCCATCAATAGAGATAAACAATAAATGGACACTACTTTTAAATAACAATCACCCTAGTATACAATAACCAAAAATCACCCTAGTATACAATAGCCAACAATCATAACCAACAATTACAACCAACTTAGCTTCATCACCTTATATCAATTGTTACATTCTTATTTCAACTGTTTTCAACATTCAAAAATATTTAATCCAACTGAAGATGAGAAAAATACTCGAAAACGTTTTTTTATATAAATTTTATCACAAATATTTGGATCACCCTCTTCAAAATTTCATCTGTATTTAAAAACCGACACTTCCTTCAAGATTATCGTTTTCCCCTATCAACATTATCTTCACAAGACTTCATCTACATCCTCAATAGACTGGTTTTATTTCTACTATCAACAACATCTGCAATAGACTACATCCTTTGAGTTTTCGTCCATCTCACAAGTTCCTTCATCGTTTTTCAAGATTGGTGACTTTATTTATTATTAATTTTTTGTTTTTATTAATTTTACGATTTTTCCCATTAAATAGGAGACTAAACTCATTTAAATTTAAATTAATCATTTAAACTCCTTAAATCAATAATTCATAGCCCCTTCGCTTTGTGTTGTATTGATTGGGTTATTATTCAACCAATTTGGAGTTATAATTTAATTGCTGGAGATTATTCTGCTTACCTGCAAGTATAATTATCCTGAGCAACGCCGGGTCCTTTGCTAGTTATATATATAGAAGATTGTAACGGACTGAATTTCCCTCCCGGTATTTATTAAATAAAATATGGTGACTCTAATTATAATGGAGCGCGACTTTTATTTTATTTATTTATTTATTTATTTATTTAATTTTGAGATATAATACAAGTTGGTTACAAGATGAGCCGACGAGGTATCGGAATGGCAGAGCCCTGGATGGGTATCGGAAAACGTGAGTTTACAATATTAATAATCTTATAGAAGATGATCAAAGGATGGTTTACAAGGGAGGGGTAAGGTGGAGGTATTTTTTTAATCGGGATTTGAAAGTGTAGGCATTTGTAGAAGAACGGAGGTCTGGAGGTAAAGATGACCAGAGTCTGTTGCCAGTAATGAATATACTTTTGAGCTGATAGGTTCGTTTAATTAAAGGGGTTGGGAAGGGGTTACTGTGGCGGGTGTTATAAGGGTGGGTGTTGATGGATGCAAATAAGTGTTCGGGGAGGGAGATGTTTATGTGATTATTGAGTGGTTTGTAAATGAAGGTAGCAAGGTTAATAAAGTAGAGTTGGTATATTGGGATTATGCCTCTTGAGTTGAATAACTGTGAAACTGGGTCAGGTTTTCTAAGTTTGAGTAAAATGCGCAAAAACCACTTTTGGAGTTTAAATATACGTAATAGGTTTAATTTTGTAGTTGCGCCCCAGAATAGTAAGCCATACGTACGCGAGGAACGAATTAGAGCGTTTTAAAGTAAAATGAGAATGTAAGGGGGGTGGGGGGGGAGAAAGTGTAGGCGGGAAAACAGGCCAAAAGGCGTTGTTTTAATTTTGAGGAGAGGGCATTTATGTGGACGTCCCAAGAAATATTATAGGATAGGTGAACTCCTAAATATTTGAAAGTGCTGGATGAATTGATTAGTTTGGTATCGTATGTTAGAGAAAAATCGTTCTTTACTAGCTTTTTGTTGTGTTGATGAAATATGACATAAACTGTTTTGTCAAGGTTAAGTGTCATGCGATTGATTATGTTCCAGAATAATAGTTTATCTAAAGCCGGATTAAAGGTTTCTTTTATTACTTCTAGTGTGGGGCCTGAACAAGAAATTGTAGCATCGTCTGCGTAGAGTATTAAAGGTAGGGGGGATAAAGCGTCTGAAAGGTCATTAATGAAAAGGTTAAAGAGAAGGGGGGAGAGGATGGAACCTTGAGGAACGCCTATGTTGCGGGTGATTGTGGAGGATGTCTTATTGAATAGATGCAGCGTATATTGTCTGTCAGATTGGAAACTTGAAAGCCAAGTAAGAGGGGGACTACGAATATTGTAAAATTGCGATAGTTTATAAATGAGAAGGTCATGCGGAATGGAATCGAATGCTTTAGAATAGTCTATAAACAGGGAAACTGCTATGTGATTGTTGGCCATTTGGGTTATAATGAATTCAGTGAGTTCGTAACAGGCAGTAGAGGTGCTCCTCTTAGGGACAAAACCATGTTGGGTTGGGGATAAGAGATTTATGGAGAAGATGTAGGAGGATAAACGGGTGTAGAAGAGGGACTCAAATATTTTAGCAAATGAGGGGAGGATGGAAATTGGGCGGTTGTTTTATGGACTTTTGTACCAGCTGTGTGAAATTATCCATTGAGAAATGTTTGAAGAGAGCATATTTGTTATTTGATTTCATTACTTACCGACGTGATTTATGAGAAATGTTTCATCAGGATCGCCGATTAAGTGTTGCCAGTTCTTGAAGACAACAATTCTATTAATTAATTCCTGACAATTGCCCAATATGTAACAGTAACGATCTGAAGAGGCGATAAGAAAAATAACTCCACAGAATTAAAACTGATACAAAAAGGAAAATAACCAGAACAAAAAGGAATGTGAATAGTTATGATTAAATAGAAATAAAAACTCTTAAACCACAACGAAAATACAAATTTTTCGCGATAAGGACGAGTGTCAGCAAATTAAGAGGCGATGGCTGTTGAAGAATACGCTACCACCATCCACCCACCCCCGCTGCGATCTTTGGGAGCGCCGATCACTCATTGGCGAAGAAATCGGAAAATAGACCAATGAGCGACGGTTTTGATCGGTGGGGGAAACTCATTGCGCCAATATACGTTCAAGACAGTCCGGAATGATCATCGATTATGTAAGTCTGGGCGTGGAACATCTAGCGGCGTTTTGTGTTTATCTTACGGTGAATTTAAACAAAGGAAAAATAAGTTTAAAATTTAATATGAATGAAAAATTAATTAAAAAGCTTTTAAAACCCTGTAACCGGCCGGGAAAAAACCAATTGCCCCCTGTAACCAAATAGGTTGGGGTATGTATCATTATCTTGACCCCGGAGGGAGACGTCGTAGACAGAACGCCAAAGGCATTCGAGTAACGGACAACAGTCACCAATGAGACCCGCAGGGCCGAGAGAAGAAAAAGTTTCCTAAATCTGTACTTAAAATTTTCCTTAGTAATATCCTATAATATGATAAACCATTAACTTATTAAGTAGATATGTTACAATAATAAATTCAGTCTGTCCGATGTCTCTTGGTTCGACGCGCTCACCAAAGATGATAAAGGCGTGTATAGTCGAATACCATGCTGTCATCGTTAACACGGCATGCCGGGCTGTCGCGAAGCTCTGGTCATTGCGTCGCCGATTTCGTAAAAACAAGAAAAAAAAAAGAGAGAAAAAAATTACGATCACATTAAGACGGAAAAACGAGACCTGGGGAATATGAAAGAAGAAAAAATAGTACGAAGGGATGACTGATAGAAAAGGATGAGAAAGAACTTCCTAGAGCGTTTATGAAGAAGATCGGAAGAAGCGACCGAGAAAGGCAATAGACGCCACTTCGACGTTCTAGCGAGGGAGTCCCATGCTCACGGCAAAAGTCGAAGCAGTGAGCACCGAGAGGTCTAAGGAAGCAGGTACCGAATGGAAGTAGCTCGAATGAAATAAGGAGAGCGTCAGTAACGGACAAAGCCCATTGCGCCACGGCCAATAATCCTCCGTCAAGCGAAAGGAAAGAGAAGCTTGGAAGACGAGGACCACGACAGCATTCTAAGTCGTTCGCTCATGCCAATCTCCCAGCCCAGTCGACGAGGTTACGAGATTCGTACGTTCTTTGCTATGAAGCGCGACCACCACAAGGATGCCGCAGACAATTCATTGGCCAGCGAGGTTCACCGTACGAAAACTTCGTTCCCGGGAATTATAGCAGGTAAAGGGGGGGTCTTCGTTATCACATGATGCGAGACCAGTCTGTTCCTGGCTTGCAGGGAACGTGCTCGAATGTAAGAAATCTTATAATAGCATTAAGATCTGGATCTAAGTTAGATGCTAAGAATTACTTTAGTAAGCTAGTACCATCGCCACTTGATTTAGTGCCTCACACAACGGCTACGTTATTGCCCAAGAGTGACTTGTCATATGCCTGACCTGACTTCCAGTTAATTCCTCCGGACACTACAAGCAGTGATAATTAAGATTTAAATGGACTAAATTAGACTTTGTATAATTTTTTGGAACATGACAGAAATTGTGTGCGTTAATTTATTGAGTCTCTTTGTTTAGAATTTTGAAAAGATATTTAAGTATAATGGTCATATTTCCCGTTTGCTCATTTACCCTCTCTGTTTACACATTAATTTATTTTGTTAATGCTTATCTAAAAGTCACGTGACAACGAGCTTTGTCATGGACGACGAAATAAAAACAAAGCAAGTTAGTCAGAATTGAAAAATGATTTTGCAGCGGTAGATAATGATCTAGATGGACTAAAAGTTTTGTTAGATGTAGCGGCCCGACCATGCCTACGACGCTAATGCATTAAGTAGGCGATATCGAAGCCGACGCGATCTAAACAAGCCGTGGCACTGATTTTGTGACATCATGCAAACAGATGGATTTTGTGTCGTCATGCAAGAAGAAATTTAAAAACAAAGTAAGAATATTTAAAATTTAAAATAAAATGCCTTATTAAAAAAGTAAATGGCGCATGTTTGGCACTAATGCATTTTTATACTGTATTTACATATTTATCTAAAATACAAAATTCATATTTCAAAATATCCCATCGGTTTGCGTGACGTTCTTAAGGCCTAAGGCCTGGGTCACACTATCGTAAAACGCCACGTAAATACGCCGACGTAACGACGTCGCCAAGCGCGGCGCCATGCTATTTACCGGAAGTGACATCACTGGCGTCGTTTCGTCGGCGTATTTACGCGGCGTTCAGCTGTTCAAACTGAAAGCGTATAACGCGGCGCAATTTGTGATGTCGTTTCGCTATTGGTTTAAAGCACATCACTTGAAGTAGCCTGGACTTTATTTATCATACAAATAGCTAAACTTCTAGCATTTTCTATTGTACATCTCTCTTCTGTCGGCCATCTTGATGGCGGGCCAATCGCTCTTCTAATTGGCTGGATGTTTGGCGTACGATCTTACGCGATGTAAAAATTTGAACAAAATTCAACTTCGGCGTAAAGCGCGGCGCCAAGCTATTTAGCGGAAGTGACATCACTGGCGTCGTTACGTCGGCGTAATTACGCGGCGTTTTACGCCAGTGTGACCCAGGCCTTAGATCGCGTCGGCTTCGGATATGCGGCCACTGGCTTCTGCCTGTCATGAAAGAAAAGGCATACACGTTCGAAAGCGAGTTGACATAATGAATCCAAACCTTTTGAGAAACAAAAGACTTTCTTCCGATTAATTAGGCTTATCATGAATGAACTATCTTTATCTTATGACTAATCTTGATATAAATGATTCTATTTCTTGATTCTATTCGACGGAAAAGACGAATCCACGTCCCCTAAAAAGCCTAATCACGAAGTTCCAGTTCGAATGCGGAAACTAGCTGAAAGTCCCGTTGATGTCGACGAATTTCCGCTTGAGCCACGGCAAATGATCAGCGTAGATATTGGCGTAGTGTTGATCATCGCAGCCACTCTTAAGGATCTTTTGACAACTTCGAAGATCGACGCACCCCGCCTACGTACTGTTTTGCAGAGCCAAAGTGACCGGAGCCCAGCAGTCCAGATGTGGAACCAGACGACAAGACTTCAATACTTGACCACGCTCAAAAAACAGGTGTAGTGATTCCCTAGGCAAAACACTAGCCAGATTGGTCTCCACTCTTTTTATACATAGCCACGTGTAGTATAAAGGTACGTGAAGTGTGGTCAAGATATAGTTATTCCACAACATGTAGCTGCATCCAGAGCTCCACATTATGTACACATTATATACACAGGGCTACATAAATGTGAACTACATGTCCTTTCGTGTCGTCAGACAATATGCATGATTAGGTGTAGTGTCGAAATTCACTGTCTTTCACTTAGATTTTAAGTGGGGCCAAGTGTCGCCAGAGGATGTATATAAATCAGTACTGGAAATAAAAAAGTAATTGGAGTAAAGACATTTATGATATTAGTAGTGATTTAGTAAAAATGGTCTTGCCTGTCATTCTAGACCTCTTACAGCGAGTATAAACCAGTGCTTTTTAATCGGTCAGTTTCCTGAGGCACTCAAGCTGTCAAAAGTGGTGCCTATTTATAAAGAAGATCTTACTTCTTCATGTAGTTATATACCAATCTCTCTAGTATCAACGTTCTCAAAAATTATAGAAAGGATAGAGAAAAACCAAATTACCGAATATTTTGAAAGTAACTCGTTTTTTTCAAATGCTCAGTTTGGATTTCGAAAGATATGTCAACTGTCGATGCAGTAGAACTTCTGGTTTCAGAAGCGATATACGGATTTGAGTGGTGTTCTGGCACTTTGGCATTTCTATGAGCAGAAGACCTCGACCTCTAGTGGAAATGGATGTGAAGGGGGTGTCCCAACCATTTACACCTAGCCACACCCAAAAGATCAATGGTCCAAATCATACTGGTCCTACCCTTCCACATTCCATTCTCGCTGACTCTCAGACGTGCTATTCACCTGACAGCTGCTGTCACTGGTGTACACTTTGAACACTGGGCTGTTAATGTTTTAATTACCTTTAATTAATGTGGGTTACTTAATTAATTACTTATTTTTACATACCTTTGATTTTCGTGTCTCCATTGGGGTGGGGGTTCTGTTTGATTACTTTTTGAACGGGTTTCCATACCTGTGTGTGGTCACTCATCTGGCTTGATTAAGTACGTGATTGCAGCCATGTTCCGATGTCCGGAGCTTAAAATAATACTAGGTGAGCAACGCGCGCCATCGGGCACTTGCAAAAAGGAGCTGAGTGAGTTGATTAGTTGGAGGGTAACGATGACACTGTGTGTTTGCTGTTTGAAATTGAGAAATTAATAGGAGAAATGCAATAAACTAAAACAAACAAAAAATGTTTTAACTGTTAAGTTTGAGTTATCAGGTTATCTCTTCTCAAATATTTAGATCAAGTTGTTGTAAACAATTGAACAGTTAAAATAAAACCTCAAGGTAGTTGTCAGCTGGAAAATATAGGTCTAGAATCGATTAAAGCAGTTGATATTGACCAACAACGTTAATTCTATGGAAAAAGAAAAAGTTAATTTCTCATCTCCAAACGTACCTTATTCCTGGAACTTACTTTTCTGACGTACAGTATGTATAGGGGAGAGTGGGGTAATACCGCCACCCTCTATTCTGTAGTACTAATGAGTTTCAAATGCCTCTGGAGTATGCTGATCTCTTGAGGCCATTACTGTTAGCAGTAGTCAATGGATTTTTTTCAAAGTTTACGTTCAGTTTGATTTTTACAAGCTAAAACGCTTTTCTAGTGTTTTTCATCTAATTTTCGACCATCAAAATCGTCGTGGCATGTAAACTTAAACAAAAAGTTATCAATTCAGTCTTTATATACTTTGAAAACAACTTTGTGTAGGTGTATTTTAGTATAAAATGTTAGACTAATTGTTAAGTAGGCTAGTTGAAACAGCATCGCAACCGTCATATTGTGTGAATGGGGCAATATCGCCATCTCGCAACAAAGTGGACCAACGAATGTCTCACGAAGCGATCAAACCAGTTGAACATGTAACTTACGTGAAAAAAAAGTCGCAGCAAGTTTTAACATTGCTCGAACAACTTTACATGACAAAATAAAAACTCAGAATATGAAAAGCCCTATTGATATTTTATAAATACAAAGCTTGTTTTAAAAATAGTTCTTTTTTACAGCTTTGTAATATTTTCATTAAAAATTCCAAATATGTTCATTCTTAAAGTATGTTTTACTAATTTAGGTGTAAAGGCAAGATTGCCCAACAGCCTGGGGTAATTTCGCCACTCTGCATATGTTTACATTCTTTTTAATAACTTCCAAAGCAAAGGGAATTAGACATTTCTTTTATTATGCAGAGTGGCGAAATTAAAGGCAATTTCTTTTAAAGGCAATTAATGTAGCAACAAAATACAACACAAACATTTAAATTTTTGTATTTCATTTAGCTGTCAGATCAGTATTTTTCTTAAGGTGGCGCCATTACCCCACTCTCCCCTACTAGCACTTTTATGGTGAAAACTTAGTCGATATAAATATCTTAGAACTCGATAAAATGGATAAAATCGATGAGATTTGTGACTAATTTTATTCCCATGCAAAAAGAAAACGTTAATTTCTCGGTAAAAATTGCAGCTAAAATCTCAAATTTAATTTTCATACAAAGTATAGAAGTTCTAGTAATTACTGATTACAAAAAGTTGTCCAAAAAAATTCTTAGAACTCGAAAAAAAACGTTTAAAAATTTGCTCTCGAAAAAAAAATTGAGCAAGAATTCTCCGTATATTCAATGAAAAAATTCTATTTGGCGCGCTTTTCTATTGTTTACATTTCATTTTTCATTGTTGAATCGATTTTAGAGGAAATAAGTAAATAGAGAAAAAATGAAGCATTTTTTACCACCCTTATTTTCAAAATGAAAGTTTAAGTTTTATCGTTTAGAAGGAACAATGTTATTGGCAAAACAAATTCTGACGTCACAAACTTTTCCGCGCAATAGACTTACAGGAAAAATGAATCTATTTAAATTTTTTTGTGCGAAATTGAAAGAAAAATTGCTAAAAGGTGTTGTCATGAGGAACAAACCTGTAGGCAAAATTTAAGAGCAAATGGAAAAGCGGAAGTGCTTCAAAATCCGACTGAAAGGTTCCATCTTACAAGATCCAAGAGCGAGCTAATATAAGGGTGGTAAAAAGAATTTTTACTTAGCGCGTGATTTTCTGTATTGCAAATCATAGAGAGAATACTTTTTCTGGTGATTATTCCTCGATGGCTAGATCGATTTTTCTGAAAATACTTCAAAACCATCTACAGGGTCGGGACACTTTAATATGACCACCTGCTAGTATCTGGAATATCCACCTTTGGCGGCAAGCAAAGCAGCTAGTCTACGTGACAGAGTCAATGAGTCCTCGGAAGGTGGTTGCAGGTATCTGGGACCATTCGGCGATCAGTGAATCCCGTAATTCCATCACCGTGCGTGGTGGAGGGTCCAGCTTTCGGACATGGCGATCGAGATGGTCCCACAAATGTTCAATGGGGTTGAGATCTGGGGAGTTTGGTGGCCATGGGAGTATCTTGAATTCATCCTCATGCTCCTCTAACCAGCCGTGGACAATTTTGGCCGTATGGCAGGGAACATTGTCCTGTTGAAAAGTGCCATCACCCTGAGGAAACACTGTCGACATGAAGGGGTGTACCTGGTCTGCGACGATCATCAGATAACGAACAGCATTCAGTGTACCCTTAGCGGTATCACTGGACTCAGACTATAACACGAAAACAACCTCCAAACAGTCACACCTCCCCAACCAACCTGTCATCTGCCAACGATTGTGCCGGGTTGCCTGTTCTCAGATGCTTCCCGGCGAATTCTCCATCGTCCGTCCACTCTGTTCACCAGAAACCGCGACTCCTCAGAGAAAGCAACCCTTTGCCACTCGGCCGAGGTCCAATGGCGATAGTCCATTGCGAATTGGAGGCGTTTTCGGCGATGCACAGGTGTCAACATGGGTGCTGGTACCATACGCCTGCTCCGGAGCCCCAACCTCAATAGGGATTGTTGCACTGTCTTACACGCCTAGTGGCCCCACTGTTCATTTGCTGTATCAGTTGCTCAACAGTGGCTCGCTGATTTGTCTTGGCCAGGCATCGTAACAGACGCCTGCCTCTAGGATCGATGGCCCGTGGACCCCAGAGTTACCTTTTCGGTTGCTCGAAACTGTCTGGTTCGTCAGCTCGAAACACCTTCACAACGGCAGCCCTAGAGCAGTTCACATTTCTGAAATGCCACCCCCCCTTGGCCCGATAGCCAATTCTCATCCCCTTTTGGAGGTCCGACAGGTCAATTGCTCTGCCCATGACGGCGACAATTGCTGTGTTAACGGAAGCTACTACACGTCTGCTGTTATCAGCTTTTAATGATATGCAATGATTTTTCATCTGCTTACCATGGGACATTCCAACATGTTCGAGGAGAGGTGGTCATATTAATGTGTCCCGACCCTGTATGTCTTAATAAGATTAATTGAGCAAAATTTGGTTGAAATCGCTCAAGTGGCTTCGGAGGAGTTAGAGGACAAAAGTTTTACATTCTCGCCTGTAGAAGAGCTTCGCTCACTCAGCTCAATTATTATCATTTTATTATTACCAACTGTGTCATGCAGTGAAGCATCTCTGTACTGAGGAGCGGCATGCAGTGAAGCACCACAACCTGTGTGACTGGTAAGGGGGTCCTAGTGCTTAGTGTGCAAAAACGAGCTTATGTGATTTTATTTCACAATATTCGCGAGTGAAAGAAACTATAGAGGGCGCCACGATAAATCAACTGTGGCTGCCGTGAGTGGTATACAAACATGCGTTGGAGAAGGTTTAAATATCGTCAATTACACAGAAATGGATGTAATTTTCCAGACAGTTTTCTTGGCTGAAATTTTTGATTATGCAGGAGGAGAGGGCAGACGTTGTTCCGTAGAAGGAGAGGCGGTGGTGAATGCTAAACATATCGTTGCATGCGGTATTGTTCATCGCACTCACGAAAGCATAAAACTATTTTCACTCTGCCTACAAACTTCCAATCTGTCATCACCTCCGCATGAAATTAACATTGTTGTGGAGGCCGCGACAAACAGAAGGCTTTTCAAGTGTGTCTGCACATGCATAGCTAGAAATTCCGGAAAATGCAAGCATATAATTGGAACCCTCATTTTTCTTAACATGGTGAGTTCATTCACCACATGGTAAATGTTCGGAGCTGGCGTTCGCCTTCACGGGGCTTTCGTGATTATAAAAATATCTTTGGCGTAATATTTTTATAACTAAGTTCTAAAAGATAGCGAATCATTTACTTATTAACTAGAGATGAACCAGTAATAAATATAAACCATTAATGCAGCCGTGCCAGATGATATCGTAGTGGGAAATTAGGGAACGGAGCTCTGAACTTTTATCATGTCATTTACCAATCACGTGCGTTTTATCATGCTCATTTAATCATGCTCTTATATGTGAATTGTGGTTATGTATTAAAATGTTCGAGTGTTTTTTGTTATTATTTTAGAACTCCTTTTGATCAGCTGGAGTATTTCTCCCCAACTGATGTGAAACAACAGTGGGGTAAGATTGCTCAAAAGCACTCCACAAATTTATATCAGCCCACGCCAGTTAATAATGTGTGCGGCATCAAATATGACCATAGTCGTATTCATCTCGGCAATGAAGCAAAATTGAATATAAGGGATAAATCCTTTCATGTAAGTAAAAATTTACATCACCACTGTGTATTTTTTACTCATTGAAAGGCTTTGTTTAATGAAGTTTTTCTTGTAGGTGCTGCAAATTCAGAATTAGCAAAAGACATGAAGGGTAAAAGAGGAAAGCCAGAGATGGATGTACAGTCTGATCTTTTATTGAGAATCACTGGCTATATCAGTCATCTGTGGACCAGAAAAAAGTGTTATAGTAAATAGGTAAGTCATTGTTACAAGGTGTTTCATTTTTTTTTTAGTTCCTTTACATTTTATTATGGAACCTATATCTCAGTGCTAATTTCATTGATAGTTTAACAGGCTTTTTGCTGTATTTTCATTTATAAATTTACATAGGTAGTTTTTGAGTCATCAGGCATATTAAATATATAAAAAACTGACAGGTGTATACATTAGCTGATACTTTATGTGATGATCAAGCCTTTTTATAACTTTCTATAACTTGATAAATGAACATACCTGCCTTTTGTATTTATCCGCACTGCTCTATCTTTATTTTTCTTAATGTGAAGTCACTTTCCCATAACGTGCTTTACCATATCTTGCAAAACCATATGGTTATCCTTCTAAGCAGACTCAGCCAATTGTAATTTATGTATTTCCCTATTCATGGTCACGTTTTGTTTTCTACAACTTTGTGGTCTACAAGATTAAAGCAGAAAGGCACGATTGGCCTACCCGAATAAAAAAATAGCTAAGTGTATGTATGTAAGTACATTGTGCTGTAACCGACTTCACCCAGTAAGGCAGATTTTTCTGGGGAACATTTTCATTTCAGTAACCTATAGATTTGTAGGTTAAATAAAATCAGTCACAATGCTGTTGAGGCAGCAGCATTTTTATGAAATTTGATGAAAATTATATTCATTTCATTAAATTTAGCCTCATCATTATGCGTAATAACACTGTTTTTGTGGTTTTCAGACTATCCTCCAAGGGAATGGAAAGTCTGGTGCCTGGTGATTTTACTTTCTACAGCCGGAAAGTAATATTAGATGAAAACACTGCTGTAGATCTGTATATAAAGACAGTTACCCAGAGATGTGCTCCGTGGCAAGTGGAACGGAAAAAGAGGATAACTGGTAAGTTAGAGAACTATTAGCAAATTTGTATATTGTTAGATTTTTGAAAGTACTGATCTGCTAGTGGGCAAAAAAAAACCCTCCTGATAAGCATCTCTATTTGTAAATGTGATCTGGTTCATGAGCAGTGCTCCAAGAGCTAACTTTAATCATTTCCAGTCAGTGTGCATCTACATCATGGAATTCTTTATTTCACTTGAGACTGTTTGCTTTTTACATTATGTGGCCGCTAACTTCATAAAGTTGGCAACTGCATTGCAAGTTTCACAGGGTTAGCAATCAAGAAGTGCAGAAAACAAAGCTCGAGAAAATGAAATTTATTATAAAATGATGTATGTATGTGCTATGATAATACAATTAGGTTTGTAATTTAAAAGATGTTAAGTATTCCTAAAAAACATAGAGCATATTTTTAAGACATGTATATATGCTATAATGTTTTTATTCTCATAGATAAAAATTATTAATATTAAAAATTACATTTTCTCAAAACTTTGCTTTCTGTCCTTATGTCCTTTTTCAGGAGACCACAATTTTTTGCTTTATGCACGGATTCAAAAATTTCACTAATGCAACTTAACATAGACATTCTTATCAAGAAAGCGTACAGATTATGATAGCTATTGCAGATCATTTTGAAATGTTCAATTCTTTTTTTATATACAGGGTGCAAATTATCTCCTTTAAAAAGACTACACTACAATGTATACGAAATTCAGGCGATTCAGGCGATTAAAGACACTTGGGGTCGCAAATCGCAAGCAACCCTGTAAATAGAACCTCAAACTAAGCCGAATGGCGTGGCGCTGCGTAGCACGAGCCAAATTTGGGCGACTGTGTTTGAGGTTCAAATCATGGCGTTGCTTGCGATTTGCGACCCGAGTGTCTTATATCACTTTAATCGCCTTAATTTCGTCTACATCGTAGTGTAGCTTTTTTGAAGCAGATAATTTACACCCTGTATATGGCTCAATATATAAAAATTGCCTTTGATTATATTGTAATTGTATTAAATTCTTTCATTAATCTCGTGATATGATTTATGTTTTTTTTTCAGGGAGTATATGTTATACACTGTATACATACACGAAGAACAGTAAACCAAACTGGCCCAAGAATTTGGATTCTGTATTTCAACATACCAACCTACAAAGGAAGGAAATTATGCTCGGCCTTCGCTACGAAAAGCCAGCACTGTATGCTTACCAGCAAAAAACTAGTTATGTGGAGGAAAACCTGGGTTTGGTGGTCTTGCCATTTGGGAAATCGGCCATAAGATATAAAAGCTCATGGAGCTTATATTATTATTTAATTTTTACTTAATAAAAATTGAATTTCCTGTATGTGTTCAATTTGCCCGATAATTAATTTTATAGTTATTAATTTCATTCTGAAAATGAAGGATACTGAATCGGTGTAAGCAGTTTGGGGCAACAAGATCACGTTTATAGTAACCATTCATTTTAGCCGCTATATCACGTTATTTACAAATGCTGTATTTGAATACTGTTTTTAACAGTCTCCGACAAATTGACCGCCCGACCAACTGACACCTCGACGAATTGACGTTCGACTAATTGACGTCCGACAAACTAACGCTCGACGAATTGACCCTCGACGAACTGACCTAATACCGTATTACACATTTGCTTTAGTACATAAAAGCAATCGTACAGAAAAGAAAACAAATGGACAAAGTGAAATTTAAATGAAAGTATTTAATTAAATTTTGAATTTGGAAATTAATTACTGTTGGAAAACCATTTTAATATGAAGTTGCAAAAATCAAGGTATCTAGCTACTATTCAGTTTATAAAAAAATTGGGCACTACCTTGCCGAGGTGGAGGGGCTTTAGTGCCCCAATGATGCTAAGGACTATGCTGGGTAGGGACACCCATGCCAGACAGGCCTTAGCTGAGAAGCAATTTTTTAAAAGTGTCCAGTCATTCGTGGGACCAAATAGGGGACCAATTCTTCCAGCAAAGGCTTTATAAGTCTCCTATGTGATCAGTACGTCCAGTCGTGCATTTGCTGTGCACAGCGACCCAAATTTGGAGGAAAGGGGATCCTAGAAGTGATCCTAGTAGTGCAGTGTGAGAAGGCTGAAGTTTTGTTAAGTTATGGTAAACAATGCCTCTGGTAAGGAAAAGAAAGTGGAAAGAGTAACAAATTGTGAAGACCCAAGATTTATTGTATACTACATGATAGTAAATTTACCTCCAATGTATTTCATCTTATTATTTATACAATTTCTGTTAACTTTATTTAATACTAAATAAAAATATAAAGATCTTGACATTCTTTTTGCTTTTTAAATGTTTTTAATCTATTTATCTGTAATTAGAGCTGAAATATCAATTCTGACTAAGATTGCTGAAGTATTGATGCTATTGTCTGAAGAGATAAGTATATAATAGTGATTTGGAAGGGACTTAAATATAATTTATTGAGATTTAAAAGCTGCTGTTTTACAATTCGAATTTATTGAAATTTATCTATAAAAATAAGGAAGATAAAACAGTATTTCTGCGTGTATTCTTTGTACATCCTAAGCAAGGTTTTATAACAAATAGAAATATAACTTAATTTTTACAAACATGAAATACAGGGTGATTCAGTCAATTTCTGACCATTTAACTCGAATGACGTGCATTAGGGATAAACAATTGAAAGAATATGAGCGCCATATCGAATTTCTAAATAGTTTGTATTGTTGCAACGGCGCTGCATGAAAATAGTATTTTTGAAAAATGGCGCCCACTTTATCAACAGAGCAGAAATGCAAGGTTGTCGAATGGTATTTCGAGACAAAATCACCTGTAACCGTGCAAAGAAAGTTCCGGAAGGAGTATAAGTTTCGAGACGCACCAGGCAGGCAAGTAATCATGGATTTTGTCAAGCAATTTTGTGCCACTGGATGTGTTAAAGGCAAGAAAAAAGGCGGGAGCGAAGCTCGTATTCGAACGGCCGAAGTTGCCGAAAATGTTCGCACAAGGTTGGTCAATTCCCCTACCAAAAAATCTGTTCGCCGTCTATCCATTGAAGAAGGGCTGTCGAATTTTGAGAAAGGATGTTATATGGATCTTGAATATAATAAAATAATAAATTAGAATATATTGGATATAGTGGATATATAGTGGATATTAGCATTCTTGAATTAGAATCTACATAAACTTGTTATCAGCTAATATGGGATTGCTTAAATTCACTATTCCAGCAATGATTTTAAAAATATCATCTAGATACCCAATCATTCAAAATGGTATCTTCCCTGCACTCAAAAACTTGAAAATTTTAAGTCTTTGGATGCTTTGCTCCACATGCACTCTTGCTGCAGCAATCTTAGCACTGTGAAGTGCTTCCTCATGAGTGAATTGTTGATCCCTATTGAGAAATGCAGTCCTTATTAAATTTATGCCATGTTCAACGCTGTCTTTCTCAATAAGGAATCCACGGTCTACCATAATCGCTTCATTGGGCTCCAGCCGGTCCAGCAATCTTGACACTATGAACATTGCCTTGTCAGAAATGCGCCCATTATAAACCTTACTTACAAAACTAATCAATTCAGAAGGCGTAACATCAATGAGGACTTTCACTGTGTTGACTCCTTTATAATTGGAGTATGTGAGGATTCTACAATGAAGGCATTTCGACTTTTCCAAGAGAATTTCAGTACAGTCCGAAATAACCCTAACATTAGGGAAATTTTGAAAACATACTGGAAGGTTCATTTCAATTTCCTCTTTATCTGGCCAATGAATGCACGTTTCCAAAGCAGCACTTAATAATGGGACCATTTCATTGAAATAGGTTTTAAGGACAGCCAGACATCTGAATGTTAGATTAGTTTTGAGTTTCATTAAAGTTAAAATGACCCTATCCGTTAAAGGAAGTTTACATTAGTTTGTTGTATCCATATCTTTTATACATTCAGAAATACCAAGAAGTTCAAAACTTGGCAGTCCAGTTATTGAATTAACTTGTGAATCATTTTTCAGTAGTTTTATAAAAGAAAATGAATTAATCTCATCAATTTCTAAGGGAATTGCGATAATTGAAACACTTTGTTTGGCGGCACTATTTTCTTCAGGAACCACCAGAGCAGATGAAAATTCCAGAAGAGCTTTAGCAGCTGATAATTTAATTATATTATCATCTTGTCCTAGAATACTATTATCCTGAATAACATCCATAACTAGTTCCTCCAGTTCTGGATCTTCATTCATACTTGAAGGCAATCCAACTTGCGGCCTCTGACTTCTCCCTTTGGCTCTTTCTGACATTCCATGATTAACAATTTTCTTATTGTCATGGGACCCAACAGTTATATTCTGACAGGGCATTGCTGTCCTTTTTAAACGTCGTCTCTCTGCAACATATTCTCGAGAGAGACACAGGAAATTATTATTGCTGTGACAGTAGAATAAGGGGAATGTATTGGCTTTTAAGTGGTGGAGATGAATGTATTATCCTCCCTCCCCCCCCCCTCAGCTATGAAGAAATATATTTTTCACTGCCTTGTGCCTTTTTTATTATACGAAGGGCTGGCCCCAGAAAAAAGGGGACCTTTTAATTTCATCAACTTTTAAATTTTACTAAGAATTGGATCATGCAAGATCGCGGGGCCTGCTGCGGTCGCACCGTGTGCACCACCCTCCGCTCAGCTAACGAATGTTTTCATTCCCTCGTTTTCGGCCGGAAGGAAGATAATGCATTCAAGCCCAAGAAAAAACTTGCAACGTAGAGAATTACCAGGTAAAAAGAAATCTTCTCTTTTAAAATGCAACGAGAAGGTGAAAGAATATTTTGGTTCCTGCTTACCAAATTTTAATACACGCAGCTGCACCTTCCTGCGTTTTATGTCTGTCGGTAAACGATGAAGGAATACGGCAGTGCTCTGCTTACTTTTACATCTGTTAGAAACACAATTTTTTTTTGTTCTCCCAAAATTTTTACCTACGGAACTTCGTTCTTTATCCATTGCAGAGTGTTATGTTGCAGTCAAATGATCCACCGATTGTTTTCTTGAAATGAATACAACCTCTGACAATTAAGTTCGGTGAATGAGTTACTTCAATTCAGTCCTGGAAGCTCCTTAGGGATGGCTTTCAGTTCACGTGTCACATTTGCTTGAATGTCTGTAATGTCCGCATATCTGTGTCCCTTTAAGGCCCGTTTCAGGCGTGGGAACAAGTAAAAGTCTGCCGGTGCCAAGTCTGGTGAATAAGGTGGATGAGCTATGGATACGACCCCTTTGTTGGCCAGAAACTGATTACGGCAGTGTTCCTGTTTGATCCATTATCCACAGTTACGTGCGCACGCTACACCTTCAACTGAAAAACGAGCATCTGCTACACCATTGCACGCACAAACGTGACCTGTCTGAACTTGCTTAAACAATGACTGGGCTTGTATTCACATGCATTGTTACTCGCGTAATGCTCGCACAGATTAGGGTGTGACGTCATTCACCGAACTTAATTGTCAGAGGTTGTAGTTTTAATTCCCTTTCATTTCTATCGGCCTCGGTGGCTCAGGGGTTGCGTGGTCGCCTCTGATGCCCGAGGACGCGGGTTCGACCCCAGCCGAGGACAACGAGGATTTTTTCAGGGGGAAAATCCTGAGATCACGCACTTCCTTCGGAAGGGAAGTAAAGCCGTTGGTCCCGTGTAGTCGTTTGCCGGCTGCACGTTAAAGAACCCTTGTGAGGCAAAATTTGCGGCCCCTATAACGCCGTCCTGAAATGACCTTGGCAGTTGAAAAGGACGTTAATACCAAACAAACCAAACCAACCAACCTTTCATTTCTGAATGGTACACAAAATAAATAAATAATAAGATAGCACTCCTAGTCTATGTTTACACCGTTTAATCTCAGGTGCAGAAAAAATAAATTCGCCAAAAAAATACAACTTGCCTTACATCAACGATTACGCCAGCGTACACACGCGTAGCTTTCCACTATCTTATACCACTCGTATTGGTTTCACCGCGGAACACCAGAGGGCAGATCGATATCTGTCACTCGTGAATACACTGCTGTTCCTCCTATATATATATATACACCCCTTATAGCAGGGCATGGTTGACATACTGGCACCCTCAAATTCATTGCCTAATTACTAATTAACTATTGTTTCTCGTGCAACCAAAATTTTTCCAAGCCCTTTTACGCTTTCTTCTAAATAAAAAAAAGTTCATT
This sequence comes from Rhysida immarginata, assembly GCA_023313115.1. Lineage (NCBI taxonomy): Eukaryota > Metazoa > Arthropoda > Chilopoda > Scolopendromorpha > Scolopendridae > Rhysida > Rhysida immarginata. The sequence goes on from JAHWFO010107142.1 coordinate 92,367, forward strand.
TTGATACTTTTGTTTCATAGTGCATTGTTTGTTGTTTATTTTCTGATAATGGGTGCATCAACTCTGGCCCGAAGTTTTAGAGGATTGACAATTGACATCGCAAACTTTTATAAATTCAGTTTCTCGCTAAGAATGTTTAATTTTCTTCTACTCTGTGATTTTTTGCGTTCTGGTTGCTCAGTTTGATGTTTGTTTTAAATAATTTTGTCTCTCAAGGTTTACTCTTTTTAAGTGCAAGCGTAGTTCGCGCAATGTTGGCAACATTTTATAAGAGATATAAGTTTAATTTAGGTTAAAAATTCACTTCGACTTTTCAGTGTTACTTGACTATGTGCCCTACACAGGCCAGTGGGATGAGCATCAGGCTTTCAGTCACTGCTTAAGTGGCGGTCTGAGCTCTTTTCTCTGTGACTCTACTGCCCACATTTTTCGTCCAATCCCCATTTTTAACCCATTGAACATACAGTGTTAAGGTCAATCCTCATCTTCCTTTTTCTTTTACCTGCGTTTTCTATTGTTTTTGATGTCATTAAATGTTGCTTGCGGTTTTTGTTTCCAGACTGTCCTGCGTTTGACAGATTTTTTTTCCTGGCATTTTTCTGCCAATCTTGACTCTTTACACGTTTCTCTAATCTGGTTTCTTTTTATCAGTGAGTTTTGTTTGATATTAATTTTCTGTGTCTGTCTTGATGTTAAACTCTTTATTGGTCAAAACATTTTTGCACAATGACCTACTAATTAATTCAATACAGAATACAGGTCAAAATGACTGTTTTAAACTATGAATTTGGGTTCTCAAATACGATGAATGCTTTCAAGTTCACTGAACTTGATTAGATAAGTGTTTACAACCAACATTGTTTAAGGTCTGTTGCTAACGTTATCGCCCTCAACAGCGTTCATTGATATTATTATGATTCATTTGAGGTTGAATTCGGGTCACTATGCTCTATCAGAGTTTTTCATTCTTTAACACATGATTTGCTGAGGTCTTTAAACCAAATTTAATGCGTTTCAATGATGTTAAAAGTACATGAGGTTTTTGCTGTGCAATGGTTCCGTGTGCTATCTGATATTCTAAACTTCTCAATCTCAACGTATACGAGGTGATTTTAAGGTTTTCATTTTCCGCATATTGTGTGATTTATCTCTACCAAAAGTACATCATCAACTTACTAACACCGCCTTGTTTATTAATCGCACTGATTTTTGTTAATGTCAGTAAACAGTGAATAGAGGTCGATTTGCGTGCTTTTTCCCTGTTAGGTTTTTCAGGCTATCGTCAGCATGGTGTCCGATGAGTAATAGGACTTATTGCTAAGGTTTTTCACATATGCTCCCATTGATGCCATTGAATAAACCTTTTCAGGGTAATTGTAGTTGAATTTATCTGATTATACTCAAGCAGTACAGGTTTTTTTTATTCACCAGTTTTCAAGCTTTTTAATATGACTTATAAATGTTATTCCCGTGATGTTTTGACAGCCGAGGTGTCTGTTGTTGCTGTACTCACACGCAGACTCGCGAGGCTGCTAACATGCCAGTGGATTGATGCTCGGGTGTTTTCACATATGTTCTCATTGATACAGTAAAATAAGGGTTTTCATGGAAATTGTTACGGAATTGTCTATCTTCATACATTCATTTTTTAACATTTTAACATTAATTTTAAGTGTGTTTCAGGGGTGTTAAATGAATGTGTCCTCAATTATCAAGTCCACTTTCAAACAACCATTGGCCTGTTACCATGCCAGAGTACAGTCAAAAGCGTTTATTTGTTCTCAACGCAGCTAATTGTTCAAATACGTTGAGGGTAGTTCACTGTTACCCTGCGATTGCGAGTGCCTTTGTACTAAGATTTTCTATACATTTCGACTGCAAGAGGTAAACTGCCAGTGTTAAATAATGGTGCTTTCTCAAAATGAAGTGAAAACAGTTGTTAGTTGAAAACAGTTGTTAATTTTTCAATTCAACTATTCTTTTTACTTTTGACATAAGGCTTACGATTTTTTATCTTTTTTGTTGCTGTTGTCATTTCAACTGAAAATGTGAAGGTGTATGCAGTGGTTCCTATTAACAATTTTGTACTTTGCTGTTTTCAGACTGCTTCGGTGAGATCTAACGCGTTCGGTATGAAAGTGTAGCAGACCTCTACTAACAACATTGGCGCTAACCCAAACTAAAAAAATCTTCATGTGTTCCAGTTAGGGTACATGAAATACGTTTCCCCATTAGTTTCACTGATTTTTTACCTCGTTAAAAGAGTTAAAAAAATAAATGATATAATGAGTACGCAAGGATATCACGTAATTCAAGTATAACTTTGACCGTGTTGGATGTCATCTAAACGGCAGCTGTTACAATAAGCGAATGCACTAACTTATGCTAAAATTTCTTTTTGATTTCTAGTCAGGCTATGTGAAATACGTTTTCTGCATTGGTTTCACTGGATTTTTACTGCGTTAAAAATGTTTCCTTTTCGGCAAATGCCTATGCAAGGATATCACGTAATTCAAATATAACATTCCCTGTGGTGACAGCCACCTAAATCAGCAACTGTTACGATAAGCGTACGCACTAACTCACGCTAAAAATTCTTTGTGATTTCCAGTCAGGCTACGTGTAATACGTTTCTCCGTTTGTTTCACTGCTTTTTCCTTTCGTGAAAAATGTTTCCTTTTCGCGCAAATCCGGACGCAATGTTATCACGTAATTCAAATAAAACATTCGCCGCGGTGACCGCCACCTAAGTCAGCAGGTGTTACGATAAACGTTCGCACTAAAAATTCTTTGTGATTTCCAGACTGGATACGTGAAATACGTTTTCTGCATTTGTTTCACTGGTTTTTCACATCGTTAAAAGTGTTTCCTTTTCGGCAAATGATTATGCAAGGATATCACGTAATTCAAATATAACATTCCCCGTGGTGACTGCCACCTAAGTCGGCAGCTGTTACGATAAACGTTCGCACATACCCACGCTAAAAAATCTTTGTGATTTCCATTCAGGCTACGTGAAATACGTTCTCCCATTAAGTTCTCCGTTTTTCGTCTCATTAAAGTGTTTCCTTTTTGGCCAATGCATACACAATGGTTACCAAGTAACTCAACTATGACATTGATCACATAAATTATCATCTAAGTAAGTCAACAGTTGTTACGGTTAACGTTCGCACTAACCCAAGCTAAAAATTCTTTATGATTTCCAGTTCGGTTACATAAAATACGTTTGTTTGAGGTTCATTCGTACTGCTCCGTTAGTTTCACTAGCTTTTCGCTTCTTTAAAGTGTTTCTATTGTGACAAATGCGTACGCAATGGTTACCGCATAAATCAAGCATGACATTAACTGCGTTGGATGTCATCTTAGTCGGCATCTGTTATGATAAAGGTTCGCGCTAAACCACGCTAAAAATTCTTTGAGATTTCCAGTCAGGTTATGTGAAATACGTTTCCCCATTTGTTTCACTACTATTTTGCCTCATTAATGTCCCTTCATTTCTACAAATTTCTACAAATTTGCGAGGTCAGGAGTGCGTTCCTCTACATGCGATTGTGAGAGCAACGCAGTGACTTCAGTCTCGCGAGATTCGATTGACCTGCGACCATGCATCGACCATCGCGAGGGAGAAAATCTACAGGAACGGTAAAAATAACCTTCGATAGCCCATCGTACAAGAGTATCGTTGTGTGCATCGTTAGAGCGGTTAGTCATTCCATGAAATAGACTGGTTGCTGATTGTGCGCTTGCGCAGATAATAAAAGTTAGTCACTTGTGGAAGGAAAGCGTGTGCTTTTTCGTTGAATGTAACATTGCCGATGGCAATTTTTTTTAATACTTTGTAGTATTTTTTAAATAAAATATCAATGAAAAATAGAAATTCAATTGCTGAATTATCATGAAAGGCCTTTGCAAATAGATAAAAATTATTTCAAATAAAAACTGAAATTAAAATATCAGCAATTATTTATTTTTTCCTATTTTTTTTATTTATTTTTATTTACCTTATTTCTAGAAGCATTAGATGAGTTAAATATGGAATCGAATAACTTAAATGGAAGAGTAATAAACTATTTTTTTTAACTGCAGAAAAATAATACTACAAACTTCTCATCAAACGATATTTTATTCAGAAGGGCCTTTAAATAATTCCGTCGATAATATTTCGACCACCTGCTAAAGTTGAAAATTCAGTTAAATAAGTTTTATAAACAACTTTGCAGTAATGCAATTTTATAATATGCTACAATGTATATATTTATTGGTCTTTAATTAGGAATACATTTTCATTCGCTTTGGTTTAGTGACTGTAATGTTGTGAAATTTATTGAATTTGAGTTTAATACTGAATTTTATATTTTAGAAAAAAAAAAATTGGATGACGTTCATGCCTTCTTACAATAACACGGCCTTATCAGTTCCAGATTTCAATCATTTTTTCCCTAAATTATTATCCCTAAATTATCAAAAGTGTTTTTCTAAACCAATTTTTGCAAATCTCTGTGTAACTTTAGAATTAGAAATGATAAAGAATTTTATTATTTATTAAAAAAAAATGGGAATTTAAGAACAATTCAAACTTTAATTTGAACATCTATATTTTCAAAAATTATAAGAAATTTAAAATGGAAAAATATTCTTATGGGTTTATTTTATGCTATTTCACAAAATTTTTTCACTGATGAAATAACTACACTTCTATCTATCAATCGGCCACGGATTTACTTCGTCTCATGGCGGATTCGAGCGTCCGTTCCCACACCGTAGTAAGCGTTCATCTATAAATAGGCTTATCTGTGCTTGAAACAAAATAGTCTGCTGACCTGTTTCATTTCTTGTTATTCAAATAAGACAATAGTCGCTAAAACTTTGTACTCCGATATTCTGTATCGCACAGTCGCACTCTCTCTGCGTCGCTGTGAGTGTCGGTCTCGCGAGAGCTCCCCCTCCTGTCGCGCGACACTCGATGTAGAGGAACAGGTTTTTGAAACAAGGCACCAAGATGATGACGTTTCACGTGAAACTCCGCCTCTTTTTCCATCGATGTCTCGCCATCGCATATGGAGGAACGCACCCCTGTAGTACCCACATTGCTCAAGTATAACATTCGCTGCAGTAACCGTCACCTAAGTCGGCAGCTGATACGATAAACGTTCACGCTAAAAAAGTATTTGTGATTTTCAGACTGGGTACGTGAAATATATTTTTTTGAGGTTCATACATACCTGTCCGTTTGTTTCACTGTTTTTCACCTCGTTAAAGTGTTTCCTTTTCAGTAAATCCGTATGCAATGGTCACCACGTTGCACAAGTATAACTTTGATCGCGTTTGATGTCATCAATGCGGCAGATGTTAAGTTAAACGTTCGCACTAAACCACGCTAAGCCAAGGTAAAAAACTGCCCCATTAGTTTCATTGGTTTTCGGCTCATTAAAGTGTTTCTTTTCACAACAACTGCGTACGCAATGGTTACCAGGTAACTCAAGCATGACTTTGACCATGGTGGATGTTATCTAAGTCGGCAACTGTTATGATAAACGATCGCGCTAAACCACACTAAAAATTCTTTATGATTTCCAGTCAGGTTATGTGAAATACGTTTCCCCATTAGTTTCACTAGTATTTCGCATTGTTAATGGCTTTCATTTCGACAAAGGGGTAACCACGTTGCCAAGTATAACATTCACTGCAGTGACCATCACCTAATTTGGCAGCTGATACGATAAATGTTGGCGCTAAAATGTCTTCGTGTCCTTCACCATGGGTTTTCAGGTAATTTAATCGTTTATTTCAAAAACCAGTCAAGCAACAAAAAATCCAATATTGAGTTATTGGGAAATTAATGTTCTGTAAAGGGAAATACATCGTTTAGTGCAAAATCAAGTCAAACACTGTCCCCATGTGATGGTGAAGCAGAGCCTAGAAATCCTTGTTTAGTGCAGAAAGCAGTCAGGTGACAGCACTTGACTGGTTTCTGCTCGAAGCTGCGGGATTTTTGCATCGCAGAAACCCTAGTCAATAAAAAGAAAGAAAGTGATTCACAGTTGTGTCTGACTTGTATTCTTCAATAGTTGTTTGGTGTGTGAGAACATTGTTGTTTCTGTTTATTACTTTACAGCGTCCAGTTTAATAACTGTTTATTAGTATTGTTTATGCTGAATTTGTTTGCACATTTGTGGTGGTAATTACATTGTGTTAGTAATCATTTCTAGTTCTGATGAACAACCTGCTCTGAAGCGAAGACATAGCGTTGTCAACAAAGAGACCTACAAACGTAATGTTGTTCGAAACGCCAGGGTTAAAGGAGAAGGTTATGTTTCACACACTGGTAAGCAAGTAGCGAAAACAGCTAAGCCTAGCTTAGACAGTTTAGCCTGTAAGTGTAATGCTAAATGCTCAATGCAAATTAATCGTCAAACATTAGATGAAACTTGTGATTATTTTTTTCCATTGGAAATAAAAACTGTCAGGACACATATATTCAAACATTGATTGAATTGAAAGAAGTTAAATGTAGAAATAAATATAAAAATTCAGAAGAAGAAATTGGCGAGGAAAATGTCAATGAACACAGTTTTAAAAGAAATCATTCTTATAAATATCATTTAAGGATTGGGGGAGAAAGAAAAATCGTTTGTAAAAATGTTTTTATGAAGATTCATAGCATTACACACAACAGTTTAGAGCGAATTTGCAAGTTACTACTAGAAAATAAGACACCTAAAGATAGACGTGGCCAAAATAGGAGTGGTAATGCCGTACCTGGGAATATTTGTATCAGAATCCATGACTATATATCTAAGTTTGAGGTGAAAGAGACACACTATGGGGGAAAACAGAAAAAATATTTAGATGCTCGTTTGAATCTTACTAAAATGCATCAAATGTTCATTGATGAAAATCCAGACTTAAAGGATGTTGTACAATATCATTTTTACTGTTCCTACTTTCAGGAAAACTTTGGTTACTCATTTGGCAGACCACAGGTAGATGTGTGTAGCTAATGTGATGCTCTCAATGCAAAATTGAATGACAAAAATCTGAACGACAATGGTAAGCGAACTGCTGCGGCAGAACTTATGGTTCATAAGAGACGGGCTAAGAAGTTTATGCCAGAATGAAAGAGGCTTCAAAAGAAGAAGATAATGAAACTGTTGCATTGTGCTTCGACTATATGCAAAATTTATTACTGCCGAATATTCCTGTCCAGGAAATTTTTTACATGAGGCAATTATGGGTAAATGTTTTCAGTATACACAATTTGAAAACAAATTAATCTAAAATGTATCTCTATCACGAAGGTGAAGGAAATAAATCCCCTGACGAAGTATGCAGCTTCCTTCTGAACTACATAAATACAGAGGACTAAAAATAAAATATGGATACAGTGAGAAAATTAGTACTTTACAGTGATGGTCCATCAGGACAAAATAAAAATCACACTGTTGTTAGATTCTTGATGAACCAGTGTGATAATGGAAGATTTGATAGCATCACACAAAACTTCCCAGTTCGCAGACACTCGTATTCACCTTGTGACCAAGATTTTGGTGCTATCAAGCGTATTATGAAAAACATTGACAGCATATACACTCCAGAACAATATGCAGAACTAATACTGAAGGCCAGTAAAACAGGTCGTATCAATATTCACAACGTGACCCATCAAGACAATAAATCTTTTAAAAAATGGTGGCCTCAGTCATACAAAAAATAACAATTTCTGATGAAACCTCTGGTAGAGCCTTTTCAAAGGACAAGAGGGAGACTTTTAAGATTTACCAGGAAAAGTAGTTGTGAAGCCATTTATAGATGGATATGTATCATCAACATTCACTTTGCTAAAAACACATTCTCCATATGCCTTACCAACAGAGATCGCATTTCCTTCAGGAAAAGTGAGTAAAAAAGATACTTCATAAAAACATATTATTCTTTATGCTGAAAAATCATATGCGCTGAAAAATTTTAAAAATATGGGTTTAATTTTCATTTTATGATGATCGGAAGTGTATATTGTTTGTATAGAATCTTTATACTTTCAATTTTCACCTTGTAATACTAGGCCCTAGGAATCATCTACTTTTTTGTGAATGTTGTAGGTCCCAATAAATGTGAAAAAAATACAAGATTTATAAGCTCCAAAACCCTACTTGGTTGGATACGAAGAGTTTTATGAGAATATTTTTCAATGACCTACAAGAGAAGCAGAATGCGCTGTAGACCGAGTGTATGATGACGAATATTCATTGCAGAACAAATATATGTCAATGTCAATGATATTAAACTCTTTAAAAAGTTAATTTTTTATTTTCGTTTTGAAGTCCCTAATGAAATTAGAATATTTCATACGACATTTACAAGAGTGATGGTTGTTTGTTTCAGAAACCAGTCAAGTGCAAATTTCTTATTATTTATTTACATTTGTCAGTATAGGTAACAAAAAGTTTTATGTTTGTCAAATAGTTACACAAATGGATAACTTTCATTGGGAAAAATATCAATTTTCTAAAAAAAAAATTAGGTTGCTAGGAAGTTTTCTTTGATTTACTCAAAATTAACAATTTTTTGCTTAACTGCTTTTTGAAATAAACGATTCAATTCAAGTATTACATTTACTGAGTCGGTTGACATCTAAGACGGCATCTGTTACGATAAACGTTTGCGGTAATCCATGCTAAAAAGTCTTTGTGATTTCCAGTCAGGTTATGTGAAATACGTTTCCACATTAGTTTCACTAGTATTTCACCTCGTTAATGTCTTTCAATTCGACAAATTAGCGAGGGCAGGGGTAGCCACGCTGCTCAAATATAACATTCGCCGCAGTGACCAACACCTAAGTAGGCAGCTGATACGATAAACGTTCAGACTGAGTACGTGAAATACATTTGTTTTGCGTTACATACGTACTTCTCCATTTGTTTCACTTGTTTTTCACCTCATTAAAGTCTTTCCTTTTCGGCAAATGCGTACGCGATAGTTACCACGTTGCTCGAGTATAACATTCGCCGCAGTGACCGATAAATGTTTGCACTAAACCACGCTAAAAAGTCGTCGCGTTTTTCAGTCTGCTTACATGAAATATGTTGGTTTGTGCTCCATTGAAGTTTATCTATTAGTTTCGCAGGGTTTTTTTACCCTTTCAGTGGTGTGTTCCAGTCAACTGCTTAGTCAAAAACTCCTTATGCTGGAACAATTTAACTGAATTATTATAATCTTTATATTGAACAGTCATTCCATCTCTAAAGTTTTAAATATGTTTGAAACTTTCATTCACCAATTCATCTTCAGACACTCACCAAATTCATTAATGCTGTGTGAACTACAGTTAACCGAATTTTATGAGGTAATATTAATTTTGATGAACCAAATATGTCCTAATTCTACTTGTGTACATATTCCTAATTTTTCAACCAAAAATGTCACTCATTGTGTATACTAATTCTGCTTGTGTACATATTCTTAATTTTTCAACCAAAAATGTCATTCAATATGTAACAGAGTTTGAAAATTAAAGTATTGGTCGGTTGGGTGGTTGGTTGGTGGGTCGAATATCTTAAGTTTGAAACACATAACATACATTTCCCTAATAACCAAACATGTTTTTGGTCAGGGTTAATCGATGATGTTGAGTTGAAATGAGTAAAGTTGCCCTGTACTCTCGTGGGTAATGTTTTTCATTAATGGTTTTTATATATCTGACGCATTTTCCAATACACGAAAACTTTCAGAAGTTTGTTTATTTTGGTTCACAAAATCGGGTGTCATGCGTAAAAACCAGAGACAAATGAACAGTAGAGACTGGCAGTGAAGCCTCTAAAACCGATGCCACCGAGCCGCCATATTTAGGGGGACAAAAATCAGCTGATCGCCATAGACATTGCATTAAGCGTAATAAATTTATTGAGAAAAAATTCATAGCTACATTTTTCTGTGAAACTTTAAAAAAATCCAAAAATAATTCTACAACAATTTTTAGCCAAACTCAAGAGTTTATAATTTATTTACAATCAAAATACATATTCATGGAATGAATAAAGCGGACGATTGTTTACAATCTTTATTAAATCAAAAAGATTTACATTTCTATTACAAACAAAATGAAATGCAATTTATCCATTTACATTACAGTGTATTTTACATTATAAAATATAAAAAATCGGTTTCGTTAATATTCCAACGAAAATTGTCACTGCAATAACATGAATAAATTCTTAATTTGACAAAGAATAATGTAATTTATTATTTAAAATGTGATGAAATTGAAATATTTAAATTAAACTACAGATTTCCAAAAAATAAAAAATTATATCAGCAATGGATAAAAAACATCAGAAAAGAAAAATGGAAACCAGGACCATTCACAGTCATTTGTTCAATTCATTTTCAAGAAGAATGTTTTGATTTGACAGGGCAAAGAAAAAGATTAAAACAAGGGGCAATTCCCACAAAATTTGACTTTCCTAAACATCTGCAAACAAAGGTACACTTGAGCATCTCTTCAAATATTAACTTTTATCATTAACATATTTATCATGCTTAAACTCTATTATTAAAAAATATAACTCAGTTTTATAAAACTTTTTCAAGGAATCTAAACCAAGAAAACCTCCTGCACGTTATAAAAATAATGACAAGGAGAATGAAACAGATTCAAAGAGTGAAGCAGGACCATCATTTCATCATTCATTTGATCACACATATAGCTTGGAATCTCCAAGGAAAATTAAAAGAAAATTAGTTTACTTAACTGAAATAGCTTCAAACACCAAAAAGAAGTTGAAACTTATCAGTAATTAGAAAAGAAAATTGAAATAAAAAATATTAAAATTGGAGCATATAATTTCAGATTTAAAAAATAAAAATTTGATGTCTGACAGTGCACTGACAAACCTTTCCAGTTGTTCAATAATACCTTCTGAAATATTACAACGTTTATATTTGAAGAACAACAAGCAAAAACATATCTACATATCCACCAAGCATCATATCTTTTGCTCTGACACTTCAATTTTTTTCAAACAGAGCATATGAATACATCAGGCAAACATTTGATTTATGTCTCCCTTCTACCAGGACATTAAGACAATGGTATTCTAGCATTGAAGGAAAGCCTGGATTTACACAAGAAGCATTTCGTGCTTTATCATCATATGTAAAATCAACCAAATCAACTATACTAGTCTGTAATTTAGTCATTGATGAAATGGCTATTAAGAAGCATGTCGAATGGGATGGTACAAGCTACAGTGGCTTTATTGATATGGGCACTGGATTGGATGATGATTCTTTACCTCTTGCCAAAGAAGTTTATGTATTTATGGTGGTGGCCATTAATGCCAATTTTAAGCTTCCATGTGCTTATTTTCTAATTGATGGTTTAAATGGGCAAGAGAGCAAACATTGTTAAGGAGTGCATTATCAAATTGGATGAAATTGGCATAAAAATTATGTCAATCACTTTTGATGGAACAGAATGTAATTTTGCTATGGCCAATTATTTGGGAGCTAAATTGCAGTTTAAAGAAATGTGCTCCTATTTTCCACATCCCTCTGAAAATAATATGAAAATCTATATGCTGTTAGATCCTAGCCATATGTTAAAGCTAATGAGGAATGCATTAGCTGATAAAAAAGTTTAACAAAATAGTGAAGATTATTACCAATCCATATTAGTATTATTTCAAATATCAATATGTAGCTTCCTTTATAAATACACAATAAAATTTACAATTTTCCAGACAATTCAATGGAGATACATTGAAGATTTGCATTATTAGCAAGAAAAAGAAGGTCTCCATTTAGCAAATAAATTTAGCAACAAGCATATTAATTGGAAAAAGCAAAAAATGAAAGTTGTTCTGGCAGCACAAACATGAAGTCAGTCTGTTGCAGATGCAATAGAATTTGCAGCACATGAATTGCAATTAGAGGAATTTCAAAACTGTGAAGCCACTGTTGAATTTATTCGACTATGTGACAAGTATACTTTTATAATTCAACATAGTTATTTTGAATTAATATCACTTAACATTTTACATATGCATAATTAAGTATATTATAATTGCTAGGTTATTTGACATTTCAAATTCTTTGCATCCACTGGGCAAGCAATACAAAGCTGCGCTGTGAAAAGAAAATGAAAATTCATGGAGGCCAATCTTAGATCAAGCAGAAAATTATTTTAAACACCTGATTGATCCAATGACAGGAAAAGAAGTAGGCCTAGGAAATCGAAAAACTCCTGTTATCGGTTTCTTAAATATAATTGCAACACTGAAAGGATCATTTACTTCATTGGTAGATTCAACGCAACCAGTAATGAAGTATGTTTTAATTCTTATATTGTGTATCGTTTTAAAATATGTGAAGTAATTCAAATAATTTCGTTTCATGCAACAGGTACATATTAACTGGAAAATTCAGCCAAGACCATTTGGAGCATTTTTTTAATTCCAATAGAGCAAGAGGTGGCTGGAATAATAATCCAACGGCAAAACAATTTATGGCTGCTTACAAAAGAATGCTGATCCATCATGAAATCCTAGCTTCAACATCAGGAAACTGTCTCACACAAAACTCGACACCACTATTATTTGCTTCCTCTTCATCAGTACATCATGATCAATATGATATCAGCTTGTTAAAAGATACAGCTTGGATATTGGAAAAAATGATGATGATTCCACAGAACTTCCTACCATAGAATTTGAAACATTATCAAAATACTGTGATTCTGTTGTTGAATACATTGCAGGGTTTGTTGTTAAATCCTTGATGAAGATTGTTGTCTGTCCTGAATGCAAAGATGCTTTGATGGATGAGTCACTAAAATGCCAATCCTTACTCATCAGGCAAAAAGACAAAGGGGGCCTTTAAGTGCTTCCAATGATGTCATTCAGCTCTGCAAGATATCTGAAAAAATAATTAGAATTAATATAAGATCTGTTAGAATGGAAAATATTCAAATATCTCAAAATGTTTATAATAATCTTTTCACAAAAATTTTAACAGCTTTAGCAGAAACAACATCAGCCTATTTAATAATCTATCTAATCATATGTTTGAAATGAGCCCTTTTGATAATCATGTTTTAAAATTAATTAGACTTGTAATTAACAAATATATTTCTATTCGTTTAAATTACGAAGGGAAACGGTTGAATAATCAGATCAGAAGGGAAAATTTAAGAACAACTTTATCACGCTTAATTCTCTTTAAAAATCAATAAATCGTTTTTTAACCTTTTAAATCAGTATATATTATGAAAATTCTTTTAAATCATTTTTAACCAAGATCAGGCCAAGATGTAATCAAGAGTTAAAAAAAGTTTTTCAAAATAATAATAATCGAGATTCTAAGCTCCGTTAAATAAAAATGCTTTAGATTAGGCCTAAGTAGAATGCAATCTCACATCGCTCGTAAGCAATTTCATAGCTAACTTGTGAGACGATAAACATGTATTTTCTGATGATATATTAAGCTAATTGTTCCGATTTCCACTACTACTGTTTATTATAATTAATCTCCAGAGTTTTCAGCAACTTACCTATGTTATGAAGTTTATTAGAGGACTTCTAGTCGGGAAGAAATTTCCATAGACTTCCATTATAAATTCATGGCCGATTCAGATTTTTTCCCCCTAACAATGGATGCTCGAACACTTCCGGTGGCGCCCATGTGCATTGGCTTCTTATCATAGCACTGCCAGTCTCTACTGTTCATTTGTCTCTGGTAAAAACAGAAGGAACTATCTTGTATGAAAATTAGCATAGTTTAATATCACGCAGTGGAAATCAAAAGATAAATACAATAACAAGTCCAGTAAATGTTGCAATTAGGAGTTAACATCAATTTTGTGAAAGTTAACTATTATGATTTGAGCCATTAATAAAACTGATTACAAGTGTCGAAAGGATTCATAACAATGCTAGCAATGCACGTCGTCTCCTTGACCATGACGATAGGTAACTTGAAACTGCGCTGGGCCAGGCCAAACCTTTACTTAGAACCAGACGAGATGCTTCTGACGAAGAAAACGAAAATAGGCGAACTCTCGTTGCGCTGGCTTCCTGAAGGTGAGATCTAGGCCTTTTCAAATTATCATCCAGGGTGGAGATGATGTCGATGCGACACTTTGAAATTATAAATTCCAAAAGATAAAGTAATCAGTTCAAATATAATGCCGGAAAGTAAGACAGGATACAAACAAAACCAATATGCAATTCTTTAAATGAAGATAAATAATATTTAAGCTTCAATTATGCAATTCGCTTAAACATAAAAAACATGAGAGAAGGAGGTCTTAATATGCCATACCTCCACTGTTTCCTTCTAGATAAGCAGTCATCGAGAATGGGAAGACGCCATTAATAATAGTAGGAATCACGTTGTAATACTCCAGCTCAGGGAACAAACTAAGCCACCATTCCAGAGCGGCATCATGGGCTTTAAATTGGAGCAATGTCACACGTTTCTGCAGTCCAACATCAGGAGCATAAAATAACGGAAAGTTATTACCATTCACTGGTCCATCCCCGTCTCCGTTGCAATCACACAGTCTTGAAGTTGCTGTTGCTCTCGGGCTGCGTCCATTCTCCTCCGTCAGGGTCTCGTCGTTTCGGCTCGAAAAACATAAATGAGAATAAACGGAATTAGATTGACTACTTGTTAATACCTTGGTAGAACCTAGTTGAGAATTATCTAATGCCCTGTTCACTAACATAGAGGAGCCTCTTGAATAAAAGCATTCCGATGGGGAGCAAATGTCTTTAGCCCAGATATCAGAATAAAATGTTGACTCACATTTTTCGCTCCTCTGCTTCCGTTTACTCCTCTCTTGAACGTCTCGAGTCGCCGGGGCACCTGTCTTCCCTGGCTCAGGCGAATCGCTCCTTGGAGGCTGTACACCCATTCGTTCTGAGCATTCTCTCCTTGCTGAAGCGCTCGCGGCCTCCTTTATTCGACTCTGCCTCGCCTTCCTTATTTGGCTACGGCGTTTTGACAAATCTCCAAGCAAACCTTTCGATTTTCCCGCCTTCGTCCTACCGTGATCCTCTACGGCGAACAGAATAACGTTACTTGGCCTCCTTACGTCATCAGTGATCCACTTCTTCACTCTTGTATGACGTTGACGAGGTTTTTGCTTACGTGGGCTTCTCGAGTCTCTTAAAAGAATTTCTTCGCCTCGAAACCGAAACGCACGTGACATACTCACCCCACCTACTTTCGGCGAGTAGTAAAGAGACCGAAAATCAATGTCCTTCGGTTTCGAGTAGCGACTATTGATAAAAATTTTTACACATTTGGAAAAACTTGAAGCAGTACCATAATCCTGTTTATTGCTGGATAAGCTTTGCTTTCCACGAATTGAAATCTCTAAATTTTTATCATAACTATCATTACAACGTTCCGAATTAACGCTTGCTAACACGGCAAATCGATCATACTTGCTCGTTTCATAAGACTTATTCTTTTGTTTTACACTAGTCCTTTGTATACCTCTTTGCTTAAATTTACAATAACGCCTCTTTTTCTTTTCTTTACTTCCAACTGAGAAACTTGAAGACGAGCCCATCTGAATACTTCGTTTTACAAAATTTTTCTCCCAATCCATTAAATTACTGACATTCGTATTTAATTTTCCATGGACCTTTTGTTTCTCATATTGGCATTATTTAATTTAAATTCTTGTCGAGACTTTCTAACTACATTGTTTTGCTGCTGTCTATTGTCTCGTTTATGGGCATGCCAGCCACATGCATTTACTATATACATAGTATCTGGGATGCAATCAATGACTTTCTTCCATCTAGCATCATCTCGATTAACGCCTTGGCTAAAATCTTTCCTCTTACTCTTCTTCTTTCGACCGTTCCTCCGAAATTTCCTCGCAGTTATCTTAGGCTTAGAAATACCATTATCTTTAAATAATCCAGCGATCAAAGTTTCAATGATTTATAAAGCCTGCTTTAATTGAGCTAACAATGCCTCTTCAACTTTCAATTGCGAAACATCGCCCTCTTGGATAATCCGATAACTGTCTGTAGGAACTCTTCCGTTGAAGAATAGAGCTTCTCGTCGCTTTCTAGTTCGGTTTTACTTTGAAGAGCTACCTTTTCTTCGAAATGCTTATCATAATTTTGCCGTTTTAGTAGGAGTCATAGCTAATGGAAGATCGTTTATGTAGAAATTGAAGAGTAGTGACGACAAAACAGATCCTTGCGGTACCCCCCAGATTTCGAGTGACTGTCGATGATGAAATTTCATAATGCGTAAGGCAGTATTGTCTATTACTTAAAAAAATCAGGTATCCAATCCGAAGGCTCACCAAAAATATTATATCGCACAGACAATTTAGTTAGTAACACTGGAATAGAAACGGTGTCGAATGCTTTGGCAAAATTGACGGAGACAGCTGCCACGTGTTTTCTACATGCCATTTCGGATGTACCAAACTCAGATAACTCGTAGCAAGCTGTCTCAGTGTTTTTACTAGGAGAAAAGCCATGCTGACTGAAATTAAAGTAACTATTGCTGTGCACATAATCTGATATTCTTTTGTAAAATAGCTTTTTAAAGATTTTCGAAAATATAGATAAGGAAGTAATGGGTCTGTAATTCGAAAATTGTGTACGATCGCCTTTTTTGAAAATTGGTGTAACTCTTGCCAATTTTAAATCTTCAGGAAATACTCCAGTTGGATTGAGGTGTTAAAAATAAAAGCCAAGGGTACAGCTAACGAACGCTTAAGGCATAAGATGATATCTGATCGAAAGCCCAACAGATTTAATGAAGCTGTAGAATTAAGTTGAGATATTATTTCGCAAACTTCTTCAGGGGTAGTAGGTATTACGAAAATACCAAATGGGTGGTGGGCACTCGAATGATGATTGTTCGTAAGGTTATGAGACGTATTAGAAAAATTAGGAGGCAGAAGAGCACAAAAGAATTACGTTAAAGACAGTTCTGTCACTTGTTCAGGCATCAAGAATGGTACATTACAAGATGATGGACTCCTTGTCAGCTTTTTTAATTCCCGCCAATTTTCCATTGAAGAATAAATTCTATTAAATAGCGCTGCAAAATACTTTTCCTTGACACGATTTATCGAATTTTTCACCAAATTCGAGTAGTCCTTGTATGTTCTGGGAGAACATATTTCACGTAGCCTGTATGGAAATCACAAAGATTTTTTAGCGTGGGTTAGTGCGAAATTTTATTGTAACAGCTACTGACATAGGTCATGGTCACTGCGGGAAATGTTATATTTGATTTACGTGGTATCCTTGCGTAGGGCTTGTGTCTGGATTTTAAATATAATTGGTTTTTTCCTTTTTATCATTACCAAAATTTCCGGGGTTATCCATGGCTTATGGAACGACTTTGATGTTAAAGTGGTGGACTTCTGAAATGGACGTGCAAAATAACGATCACAACCCCTTTTCACATGTAGGATAAAATTGTGACGCTGTTGATTTACTCCCATCGAGGCTGAGAAAATCGAATGTCAGTCGGTTGCAGTAAGATAGGCGTCTAATGCCATAATACGATGGTGTGTCACAAAGTTTATAGAAAACGGTATCGACTTTGACATTATCGGTGGATCATACCTAAATACTAACAACAGGGGGTAGTGGTCGTTTATAGCTACATCTAGTGGATAATTAAAATAACAGAAATTACACGGGACAAAACAGCCGTCGATGGCCGAATATGTTTGGTGGTAAGTTGAGTAGTGAGTATAATTAAAAAAAGTTTGTTGTAGTCCCGAACGAGTAATCGGATCTAATAACCTATTGAGCGCTTGTGCAGGCCTACTAAAATCAATGTTAAAATCGCCTACCAGTATGTGGATCCTGGCAGAACGCTGCAAATCCTGCAAAGTTCTTGTAATAAAAGAGCAAAATACTTTAAAATTCCCAGTGGGAGGGCGATACAATGATATTAAAATATATTTGCTATCCAGAACGATAGTTAAAATTTCAATATCTGGACAAATTTTAGAATGGTCTAGATCAACCTTCGCCTTCCGTTTATCGGAGACGTAGACACAAATGCCGCCGCCACGTTTGTTCAGCCTATTTATGAAAAATACTTGATACCCCGACATCGGAAGAATACTCGCCTCGTCCGTTATCCAAGTTTCAGCAAAAACTAGAACTACCGGACTGATATTAATATTACCAAGGTTAAGGACCAAAGTTGAATAATTGGCTAACAAACTACGAATATTTAAATAAAAGATTGAGAAACTTCGATCAACATTAGGGTACTGGGTTAAGAAAAGATTCATTTGATCGAGATCACTCGGGTGCTGATATTGGATCGTTTGCATAATTCTTTACCACCTACTATCTTGGAAAACTAAATTTGAGAGTGAGCAAATGGGTAAGTAATAAGATCGTTTTAAAATGAGCTAAATGGCGTAGAGAACTCGAAGCTCAGAAACGAAAGATTTGGCTAACAGAGCTGAATAGAAGGCATAGCAATAAGTAATAAATAATCAAGCACTTGTTACAATTTTGACTGTGTAACTCGGAAACTTCTCGTTAGAATTCAATCAAGTTTTCACAGTATACACAGTCTTATCTACCCTGTTATCCCCCCAAATTTCATTAATCTAGGCTTTACAGAACCTGAGTTATTAACTTGTTGATCTTGGTGGCGGCATTTTTATTTCTGTTCATATCTCAGTTATCGTTCAAATTTGGACCCATGTTCATATGAACTTTTTTGCTTAAAACCACCTATACTAACTCCCGTATACATTATTACTATATCTATGGCTAAATAGGAGGCTTGACAACTAAATAATATTCATAAAAAAATTGACACATACATTTTACACATATACATATATCTATATATAAACACGGCAACACATTTTTTGTTATGCAATTTTACCTGTGTTAACTTGGAAGAATGAGCATGAAACGTATATGGTTGGAAAGGTCATGTGTTGTAGATATGCACAATATATTTAGCTTGCGTATTTGGTCACGTTAACACGGGTATAAAAGCGTTTCAAAAAGGTAGCATTAAGGAACAGATTGTGTGCCATATTTATCAACGCATGTACCATTCCCTTTTTTATTGTTTTTGTATTGCCTTTGTTTCAGATCATTTGTTGATGTTCATATGAAAACATTTTAATTGTTGGTGCTCACTTGAAAAACATAGCTTGCGCGTTGTTGATTTTAAATCCATTTTTAAAGACCTCTATGATAGAAATTCCAATATCAAAGGTAGATTTAGAAATTATTTTGACAATATCAGAAATTACAACTCTTCTTTTGTTATGGCCAGTGCACAAACTTATGTTTCTGAATCTGTGTTAAATGATGTATATCATTTTTAAATGTCCAGTGCACATTGACATGACGGGTGGAGGGAAGCAGAAGTAGGGAGGGACAACGTAGACGGCGATTAACTGAAAATATAAATGACGATGGTAATTCGATAGCTATATTAAAAGATATCTTTAGATGTGCGTTAAATTTTATTCCGAAAAATTTTCATTGCGGTGAAATGAATTTGCAGTGTCAGAAATGTCATGCAAAGCATTTTGCTTCGAAAGTAACTAATAGAAATCGCCATATGTTCACTTTGTGTTGCCATAAAGGTAAAGTTATTTCAGATGTTTTGATATTAAATCCATTTTTAAAGACCTTTGTGATGGTCTAAATTCGAATGATTTCAATATCAAACTTATATCTAGAAATTATTTTGATAATATATTAGAAATTACAACTCTTCTTTTGCTATGATCAGTGCACAAGCTTATGTTTCTGATTCTGTGTTAAATGGTGTATATCATTTTAAAATTCACAATGTTTTTTATCACAGAATAAGGCCTATGACTTTACAATATGGGCGTGAACCGTATTATGCACAATTATATTTCTACGGTGTAGACACAGCAAATGCATATAGAATGCGAGCCCAACCCAATCAATCATGCAATAACAATTTAATGCGTGAAATTTCAATTGAATTAAATAGATCGAATCCTTTTGTGCGCTC
The DNA here is from genome assembly GCA_023313115.1 of Rhysida immarginata. Lineage (NCBI taxonomy): Eukaryota > Metazoa > Arthropoda > Chilopoda > Scolopendromorpha > Scolopendridae > Rhysida > Rhysida immarginata. The sequence continues at coordinate 112,392 of JAHWFO010107142.1, forward strand.
TTTTTTATCAATAAAAGAATATTGTGAAAGACAAGGAAATCAAAATAAAGAAGGGTGTATGGTCATTAAAGTAAACCATCAATTAGAGATGAGACGTTATAATGATGCAATTGAAACTGATGTTGCGGTAATATTTAGTACGGTCGACGGTGAACCACCATTCGAAAGAAACTTAATTGCATTTCCAAAAACAAATGGTCCAATTAGATATGTTTCTGTTTTAGATCCATCATTAGATCCGTTAGCTTATCCGTTGTTATTTCCGAATGGTGAGATGGGTTATCATCAAAATTTGAAACATAATATTGTAGGTAAAGGAAGAGCCTCGGATGTTGATCAACCATTGAATCAGTTACCCGTTCCGCCAATATTTCTCAATGAAGATAATCAAAATTTGGATCAAAATAATCCGAGTACATCTAATAATCCGAGTACATCTAATCAAGCTGCAACAGGAAGCAATAAGAAAAGAGATAGAGTGACAATGCTTCAATATGCATGCTATAGACTCGCGATAAGAGATAACTTCAGTTTATTACATCATTCTCAAAAACTGTTTTTACAATGGATAGTCGACATGCATGTAAGAATAGAAGAGTCACGTCTACATTTTCTAAAAATGAATCAGTCTTTTAAAGACTGGGCTCTTTAATAATTTGACTGATTATACACTGAGTGGCCAAATTATTATGACCATCCCCTTAATACAGTGTTGGGCCACCTTTCGCTCTTATTACTGCTTGCATTCTTCGAGACATGTATTCTATGAGATTTTGATAGGTTGTAGGAGGAATTTGAGACCAATTCTGAAGAACTGCACCTTCCAATTCCTGCAGATTTAATGGTGCTGGATCCCGCTGCCTGATGGCCCATTCGATCTCATCACACAAATTCTCAATGGGATTGAGATCTGGCGATTGTGCAGGCCAACGAAGCAAGGTAAGCTCTCCGGCATGTTCTTCGAACCATCTGAGGACGATGCCAGCCTTATGACAAGGAGCATTGTCCTGCTGGAAGTATCCATCCCCGTCAGAGTACACCATTAACATAACGGGATGTACTTGATCTGCGACAATACTTAAATAATCTTGGGCACGCACACATCCGTGCAGAGGAATCAAAGGACCCAAACAATGCCAAGAAAACAACCCCCAAACTATAATACTGCCGCCACCAGCTTGAAGTGTTGTGGCGATGCAGTGGGGTCCATGCTTTCGTGTTGTTTTCTCCATATTCTAACCCTGCCATCTGCATGATGCATTTGAAATCGTGACTCATCGGACCACATGACCCTTTTCCAATCATCTACTGTCCAATCCTTGTGCTCCTTGGCGAATGTGGAGACGTCTGCTCTTGTTGAAGGCTGACAGTAGAGGCTTTCGAACTGGTCGTCGACTTCCATAGCCTAAACGGTGTAATGAGTGGCGAACAGTTCGTTCAGAGGCGGTCACAGTTTGTCCTTGAGTAAGATTTGCCGCTATTTGACGCACTGCTGCGCTTCTGTCGACGCTCGAGCATTGAGGAGCCTGTGACAACCACACACTTTACGTTGAGAGCCGGTTTTTTGCTTGGTATTCCACTCTCTGTAAACATTAATAACTGCTGCTCTTGAACACTTCACAAGTTCAGCTGTTTTGCTGATACTGGTTCTGACACTGCGCGCGCTGACGTTCATCCCGCGTTCAAAATCAGTTAAATCACGTTTTTTGCCCATATCATCGCAAAAAACACAGTGCAACTGATGGTTCACTTCACCTGCATTCCCTTTTTATAGCTATCTAGCCCTCTAGCGGCATTGCTGTGACTCAATAGCTCATTTGCCTAAAACTGTCAGGTGGTCATAATAATTTGGCCGCTCAGTGTATAGCACGTACTGATGGTACAGAAGTCAATATTGGAAAGAGAGTTATTCTTCCATCCTCTTTCTCTGGTTCGCCCAGAAATATGTACCAAAACTATTTGGATGCCATCTGCATTGTTCAACATTTTGGTAAACAAAGTTTATTTATCACTATGACATGCAACCCAGCATGGCCGGAAATTTTTTATAATATTGGAATTGGTGAATCTGCAAATTTTCGGCCAGACGTTGTTGTGCGAATATTTAAAGCAAAATTGAAAGAATTATTACATTTAATACAAAGCAAAAATGTTTTCGGTAAAGTTGAGGCTTTGATTTACCAAAAAAGAGGTTTACCTCATGCCCATATTTTGGTTACATTACACGAAAACGATAAAATAATTGGAAAAGGGGATATTGACGAAGTTGTATGTTCAGAAATTCCGGATGAAAGAACACACCCGAGCATCAATATGTTAAGAAACATGATGCATGGCCCATGTCGCCAATTAAACCCAAATTCAGTTTGCATGAGAGAAGGAAAGCGCACGAAGGGATTTCCAAAACAATTTAATGAGTACACAAAATAATCTGTTTATGGTTATCAATTGTATAGAAGACGTGATAATGGCATTAGTGTTAATGTTAGAGGTGCGTCTCTTGATAATCGTTATGTAGTGCCATATAACCCTTATTTACTTGAAAGTAAAAATATAATTTCCGGAACTGTGAAAAACGCAAATAATGCAGAGGACCGAAAACAAATTTTTATAAGGAAAAAGGATGTGGATAAATTAATACTAATGCAAGAAATAAAACACTCTTTAACCACAACGAGTAAAAAGAAAAAATACGACCTGTAAGTACTTTTCGAGAACGAAGCTCTCATCTTCAGTTGCATCTTGTGTGTTACTCCCTGTTAATCCTGCTGAAGATGAGAGCTTCGTTCTCGAAAAGTACTTACAGGTCGTATTTTTTCTTTTTACTCGTTGTGGTTAAAGAGTGTTTTATTTCTTGCATTAGTCTTATTTACTTGCCAAATTCGATTGTCATTTAAACGTTGAAATTTGTACTTCAGCAAAAAGTGTAAAATATATTTATAAATACATCTAAAAGGGCTATGATTCAGCAACTATTGTCTTAGCCGATGGACAAGGTTTAGATGTTCAATATGATGAAATTAGAAGTTTCTTAAATTGCCGTTAGGTTGGGTCGACTGAAGCTATGTGGCGCATTTATGAAATACCTATGCATTTTCAGTCACATACTATAATTAGACTCGATATTCATGCGCAGCCTATTGTTTTCAGGCAGGGAGAGGAGAGTCAAGTTCTTGAGAATGCAAGAAAAACAAAGCTGTTAGCATTTTTCCAATTGAATAAAGTAGATCACTCAGCAAATCAATAAACGTACACTGAAATTCCTTTGCATTATGTTTGGATGGATATAGGAAAAAAATGGCAAAAAAGACAAAGAGGTGGTGATAAAATCATTTCACGTTTGTACCAAGTATCACCAAAAGATGTTGAAATTTTTCATTTACGTTTACTCTTATTACACGTATGTGGTCCGAAATCATTTGAAGATGTTCGCAGATTCAACGGTGTGGTAAATAACACGTTTGTCGAAGCGTGCCATGCTCGCGGTATCACTTCAAATGATAATGAATGGCGAGACTGTTTAAACGAAGCAAAGGTATTTCATTCCACTAAGCAAATGCAGCCGCTTATTTGGGTATATTTGTGCATTAAATGGCCCAGCAAATGCGTTCGGACTTTGGAATGAATTTAAATTTTACTTGGCAGAAGATTGTTTAAGAAATGAGTATGATGAGAGCATTGCATTCAATCGAGCATTACTTGAAATTCAACAAATAGCCAATCTAACATGTGAAATGCTTGGATTACCAAATCCCATGGCAATGCCAGAAATTGAAAAAGTAGATCAAGTTGATTCAATTGAACAAGAATTTTTATTCAATGAACTATATGATATGGCCAATCAAGAACAACGCAATATTATTGATCAAGTTATTCAGGAAGTTCAATATCATGATTCTGGTTCGAATGTATTTTGTCTGACTGCTCACGCGAGCTGTGGGAAGACTTTTGTCCAAACAGCAATTATTCATAGAATAAATTCACTAAATTTACGTTGCATCATAACAGCATATAGTGGCATTGCTTCAACACTGTTAATTGGGGGGGATAATGTTTTTAAAATTCCAGTTCCACTTTTAGATACTTCTGTTTCTGGTGTTACCCCTAACAGTAGTCAAAGTCGATATATAAATTCAGCTTCATTAATTATTATCGACGAAATTTCTGTGTGTCCACTTTCGCTATTGAAATCAATTGATACGTTGCTGAAAGATTTAACAGCAGATCAAAATAAAATAACAATTATTTGCTGGAAAAACGATACTTCTGTGTGGTGATTTCAGGCAAATTCTCCCAGTAGTACCACGCGGGTCTGTTAGTAGAAAATTGCATCATCAGTTGGAATGAATTTTCTTTTTTTCACCATGTCACTTTAAATCAGAACATGAGAGCATTACAAAGTGAAGTTAAATTTGTGAATATTTTAAAGAAAATTGGTAATGATCAACTTGCAAAATATCCCGAATTTGGTGAGAATATAGTCGAAATACCAGAACGTTTAGTTGGTGAAGGATGCAATATAAATGTTGATGTTTATGGTGACATTAAACAAAATATTCTTTCTGAGAGAATGCTAAAATCAGTTATATTAGCACCAACTAATGAAGCTTCCTCCATAATGAATAATGATATAAAAATCGCATTCCAGGGGTAAAGAAAACTTATCACAGTTATGACAAAGTCATTTCTGATAATTCCGATGAAGTAAATAATTTTCCAGTTGAATTTTTGAATTCGATAAATGTCAGTGGTTTGCCGCCGCATAAACTTACGTTAAAAGAAAATGCCATTGTTCTTTTAATTAGAAATTTGAATGATGCCGGATCATTAATTAATGGAACAAGAATGAGAATTAGGCATTTACATCATAATTCGATTGACTGCGAAGTTTTAAAAGGAACACCACGTACAGAGAGAATTTTAATTCCGCGTATAAATTTAACGTATTCAGGTAATACTTTGCCATTTCAGTTCCAAAGAACTCAATTCCCTGTAACTCCAGCGTTTGCTGTGACCATAAATAAATCCCAAGGTCAAACATTTGAATGGGATTTTGTTGCATCAGCCTGTTTTTTGTCATGGCCAACTATATGTGGCCACGAGCCGTGTACGAACCTTTGATGGGTTGAAATTTAATATATTTCAGAGCGTAGCGATCAAGGCCACTTAGCAAATGATCACAGAGTTTCACAAAAAACATTGTCTTCTCTGAAGTCATAATCTTCTATCTATATATATAAAGAAGGATGTTTGTCTGTGGGTGGGTCTGTGAGTCTGTGGGT
>JAHWFO010107142.1:117773-137927 GCA_023313115.1 Rhysida immarginata
CTATATATATAAAGAAGGATGTTTGTCTGTGGGTGGGTCTGTGGGTCTGTGTGTACGTTTTTTATACAAATCTACAGTTTTATTCCGATCTTGATGAAATTTCGCATACATGACCTTCAAAGCATGAGGAAGGTCACTGTCTACTTCAGATTTCGAAAAAATAATATTTATTGATATAAAATCGATATTCATGGTTATGGCAGGGCATATTAATGAGAAATATCGCATGACCAACAATGCAAGACAAAGTTTTTGCAACAATGGTATCAACACGCAATTCACAAACACTATGCACGGACCAACAATATATATCTCATGACCAACAATGCAAATAAAAGTTTGTGCAACAATAGGTATCAACAATGGTTTCAACACGCAATTCACCAATAACAATGAGCTCAAAATGATGATACAATGATAAAGCAGTCCTTTCCAAGAATTATAACAATGCAATATGGATAAGTTTCAATTTGTAACAATGCATAGAATTCCTGTTATTCAGGCTTTTCTTAGAAAAGAGAGTTCTTAGTACTTAACAATTTCTTGAAAATCTTTAAAAATGATCAGTAAATGGAGACAATGGAGAGTTAGCAGACTATTGAGAAAGAGTGGAAAGACGAGAGAGGAAGAACTCCTTTAGCTCCGTGATGTATTGAGCAAATGGGAAGCAAGTAAATAGAAGAATCCGCGACCGCTAGACTCCACAAAGTGATGAATGGCCAAATTTTGCTTCAACACATCGAGAGATGAGTGGAAATTGCAACAACACTAAGTATACATCTGAGGTAAGATTACGTGAGTAAGAAATTGTTTAAAATAGCAGTGGCATCCTTGGAGGTCCAGCCATTGTGAGCCTTTAAAAAGTTTTTTTTCGAATTTTCATTAAGAATTTTTACTGTATAATTTTTCTAAGCATTTTCATGTGTTTATTTTCAAGATATTGCAAAATTTAATTTAATTTTTTGAGATTGTTCTGTTTACATCCAAGTAATTATCCCTGGCAACGCCGGGTACCTTTGCTAGTCTTCTATATATATAAAGAAGGATGTTTGTGGGTCTGTGGGTCTGTTTGTCTGTATGTTTTTTATAGAAATCTACAGTTTTATTCCGATCTTGATAAAATTTCGCATACATGACCTTCAAAGCATGAGGAAGGTCACTGTCTACCTCAGATTTCGGAAAAATAATAAATAACGATAAAAAATCGATATTCATGGTTATGGCAAGGCATATTAATGAGAAATATCTCATGACCAACAATGCAAGGCAAAGTTGGTACAACAATAGGTATCAACAATGGTATCAGCACGCAATTCACAAACACACTGCATGAACCAACAATACATATCTCATGACCAACAATGCAAGGCAAAGTTTGTGCAACAATAGGCCCATTGTGTTCGCATCAACAATGGTATCAACGCGCAATTCACCAATAACAATGAGCACAGAATGATGATGTAATATGGATAAGTTTCAATTTGTAACAATGCATAGAATTCCTGTTTTTCAGGTTTTTCTTAGAAAAGAGAGTTCTTAGTACATAACAATTTCTTGAAAATCTTTAAAAATGATCAGTAGCTGGAGATAATGAAGAGTTAGCAGACTATTGAGAAAGAGTGGAAAGACGACAGAGAAAGCAAACCTTAAGCTCCGTGCTGTATTGAGCAAATGGGAAGGAAGTAAATAGAAGAAGTGGCGACCGCTAGACTACCCAAAGTGATGAAAGGCCAAAGTTTTGCTTCAACACAACGAGAGAAGAGTGGAAATTGAAACAACATCAAGTGTACATCTGAAGTAAGATTACCTGAGTAAGAAATTATTGGAGCGGTCCAGCCATTGTGAGCCTTTAAAAAGATTTTTTTCATGCATTTTCATGTGTTTATTTTTAAGATATTGCAAAATTTAATTTAATTTTTTGAGATTGTTCTGTTTACATCCATGTGTAATTATCCCGGTCAGCGCCGGGTACCTTTGCTAGTCCTTCTTTATATATATAGAAGAAGAAGGATGTTTGTGGGTCTGTACGTTTTTTATACAAATCTACAGTTTTATTCTGATCTTGATGATATTTTGCATACTTGACCTTCAAAGCATGAGGAAGGTCACTGTCTACCTCAGATTTTGGAAAAATAATAAATATCGATAAAAAATCGATATTCATGGTTATGGCAAGGCATATTAATGAGAAATATCTCATGACCAACAATGCAAGGCAAAGTTTGAATAACAATAGGTATCAACAATGGTATCAGTACGCAATTCACAAACACACTGCATGAACCAACAATACATATCTCATGACCAACAATGCAAGGCAAAGTTTGTGCAACAATAGGCCCATTGTTCGCATCAACAATGGTATCAACGCGCAATTCACCAATAACAATGAGCACAGAATGATGATGTAATGTTAAAGCAATCTTTCCAAGAATTATAACAATGAACTTAAATGATGAAATATGGATAAGTTTCAATTTGTAACAATGCATAGAATTCCTGTTATTCAGGCTTTTCTTAGAAAAGAGAGTTCTTAGTACTTAACAATTTCTTGAAAATCTTTAAAAATAATCAGTAACTGGAGATAATGGAGAGTTAGCAGACTATTGAGAAAGAGTGGAAAGACGACAGAGGAAGCACTCCTTTAGCGCCGTGAAGTATTGAGCAAATGGGAAGCAAGTAAACAGAAGCATCGGCGACTGCTAGACTGCACAAAGTGATGAACGGCCAAGTTTTACTTGAACACATCGAGAGATGAGTGGAAATTGCAAAATATCAAGTGTACATCTGAAATAAGATTACGTGAGTAAGAAATTATTTAGACTACCAGTGGCATCCTTGGAGAGGTCCAGACATTGTGAGCCTTTAAAAAAATTTTTTCGAGTTTTCATTAAGAAATTTTAGTGTATTAATTCTAAGCATATTCATGTGTTTATTTTTAAGATATTGCAAAATCATCCCGGGCAACGCCGGGTACCTTTGCTAGTCTATCTATCAACATATAAAGAAGGATGTTTGTTTGTGGGTTTGTGGGTTTGGTTTTTATACAAATCTACTGTTTTATTCCGATCTTGATGAAATTTTGCATACTTGATCTTTAAACCATGAGGAAGGTCACTGTCTACCTCAGATTTTGGAAAAAACTAATTATCTATAACTACTCGATATTCATTGTTATGGCAGGGCATAATAATGAGAAACATCTCATGACAAATAATGCAAGGCAAAGTTTGTGCAACAGTAGGTATCAACAATGGTATCAACACGCAATTCACAAACACTCTGCACGGACCAACAATATATATCTCATGACCAACAATGCAAGGAAAAGTTATTGCAACAATAGTTATCAACAATAGTGTCAACACGCAATGCACCAACACAAGGTAGGGATCAACGATACATATCTCATGACCAACAATGAAAAGCAAAGTTTATGCAATATAGATAAATTTCAATTTGTAACAATGCGTAGAATTCTGTTATTCAGGCCTTTTCTTAGAAAAGAGAATTCTTAGTACTTAAGAATTTCTTAAAAATCTTTAAAAATGATCAGTTACTGGACATAATGAGTTAGCAGACTATTAAGAAAGAGTGAAAGACGATAGAGGAAGCACTCCTTTAGCTCCGTGCTGTATTGAGCAAATGGTAAGCAAGTAAATAAAAGAATCGGCGACCGCTAGACTACATAAAGTGATGAATGGCCAATTTTTGCTTAAAGACATCGAAAGAAGAAAGGAAATTGGAAGAACATTAAGTGTACTACGCGAGTAAAAAATTATTTCGACTAGAAGGCATCCTTGGAGAGGTCCATACATTGTTAGCCTTTAACAATTTTTTAGCCTTTAAATCAAGTCTCGGTATATCACCTAGAATGGATTTTTTCAGTGAAGAGGTAAATTCCTGTCTTTCGGATTTTTCTTAGAATGGATAGTCCCTTCGCTTTATATTGTACTGATTGAGTTATCATTTAAGCAATTTAGAGGTTTAATTTAGCTTTTGGAGGTTGTTCTGTTTACCTACAAGCGTAATTATCCCGGGCAACGGCGGGTCCTATGCTAGACTATCTATATATATAAAGAAGGATGTTTGTTTGTTTTTTATACAAATCTACAGTTTTATTCAGATCTTGATGAAATTTTGCATACTTGACCTTCAAAGCATGAAGAAGGTCACCGTCTTCCTCAGATTTCGAAAAAATAATAATTATCGATAAAAAAAATCGATATTCATGGTATTGGCAAGGCATATTAATGAGAAATATCTCATGACCAACAATGCAAGGAAAGGTTTCTACAAGAATAGGTATCAACAATTGTATCAGCACGCAATTCACAAAAAATATGTACGGACTAACAATATATATCTCATGACCAACAATGAAAGGCAAAGTTTGTTCAATATAGATAAGGTTGAATTTGTAATAATGCATATAAATCCTGTTATTCAGGCTTTTCTTAGAAAAGAAATTTCTTAGTACTTAACAATTTCTTCAAAATCTTTAAAAATGATCAGTAACTGGGGATAATGGAGCGTTAGCAGACTATTGAGAAAAAGTGTAAATACGACAGAAGAAGCACTCCACAAGATTGGCCCAAGATTTGCTTTAAGACATCAAGAGAAGATTGGGAAATGCAACAGCATCAAGTGCACATCTAAAGTAAGATTACGTGAGTAAGAAATTATTTAGACTAGCAGTGGGATCCTTGGAGAGGTCCATCCATTGTGAGCCTTTAAAAAATAATTTTTCAAATTTTTATTCAGAATTTTTTTCTCTATTAATTCGAAGCGTTTTCATGTGTGTTATTTTTATGATATGTCAAAATTTATTCCAAAAAAAAAAAGTCCGAGCCACACCGGGCTTATTTGGTAGCACAGCAGGTCCAAACATTCCCTAAAAATATATTTTGACTATATTCTGTGGGAAAGTGTATATTTTGGAAATTGAAATACTGACAGTGTTTTTTGATAATGAGCATAAAGTGAATATACAGTGACACAACATTAAAAAGTCAGCGTCTATTGATTAGGCATAGGAGTCACGCGTGTCTCTCTTGAGCTCCCTATTAAACGTCCAGACGACTGGCAAAAATTTATGTTTCTGGAAAGGAAAGAGAAAGAAAGAGTATTGGTCAGAGAAACTCTGTAACAAAACAGATAAAGCTATACGAGCGTTTAGAAAACATCTGAACAACGGCAGTTTCGAATAGAGCAACAGGGTGTAAGAGCTTCTACGTCAAGGGCAAGAAAAACTTGAGTCTAAATTATCTGGTGATGCCTGCAGTGGTAAGGCAAGTCAAGAAGAGTTTAGATGCTCAGGTATATCACTTGGACTACCTGTTTTTCGTAGAATGGATAGTCCCTTTGCTGTGTTGTATCAACTGAGTTATTATTTAACCAACTGGGATTATAATTTAATTTTTTGAGATCTCTTTATCTATAAGTGTAGTTAACCCGGGCAACGCCGGGTATCTCTGCTAGTTTCTAGATAAAGTTAGAGGGACTTCGAATATCCCTCAAAATTACTCTTAAAAATATTTTTTCATTTGACTTTATCTTGATTCATTTATTTAAGTTAATTTAAAGTTATTTATTAAACGTGGATTAGAAATTGGTAATGACATTACTAACGGCTGTAAAAATAAAATCATTCATTGTAAAATTAATTTGAAAAAAAATTCGTTTTGATTTCTGGAATAAATTAAAACCAAAAGCATACAATCTTGGCTCTTCTATTTCTCTCAAGAAACGTTTATATAATACACATAGATATAATATACCTAGATGTTCGTAATGAACACAACCATACACCCAATAACAGTTCAATGCTTCCATCATGAAGTAGTAATTTTGAATATTTATTAAGTTTTGTCTGTTTTTCGTTATACAAAGTGTATTAATAAGCAAGATTAAAACTATAACAATAACATGTATTTTTTTTGTTCAGAAATGTGATCGAATTTCGATCACTGGGGGACCCTAGTTCCTGTAAATAATGCTACATTAGGCAATATGACATATTTCTATCAAGAAAGATCTAAACGAGTCAGTAGTCTTGTCGAATTGATTAACAATGATCCGGACCGTTAGAACAATTCCAGTCGTACATTCTCTACATATCCTCTGTATAGAAGTCTGAGATTCTAGTTGGACACAATATTCAGATGATTGAGTTCTAACTGCGAGGTTATGCGGTGGGGCCTACCGTCAGGGCCCGTGACGAAAATCTTTCCTCCGAAACTCCAGGTGTTCTTCACCCCCAGCTTATTCTTGGCTATCCTAAGGAGTCTATATCTTGCCGAGGTTAGATCCTCTAAGATGACGTAAGTTGTACCACTTAACCTATTCCTATTTTTTATGATGGCATCACGAAGAGCGACCGTCGACAATTGTATAATTACCGGATGTGTTGACGGGGAGATACGTGGACCTAGGCGGTGGATAGCCATAATGTCAGCAAATTTAAGTGAGATATCGAGCTGCTTGTTACACAGAACGGTAAATAATTCGATAGATTTTCCTAAAGTTGTTCTGGAAGTCCAAAAATCCTGAGGTTCGTACGCCTAGTGAACTGTTCCAACTCATCGATTTTGTCATGCGCATCGCTGATTAAATTTCTTCTGTCATGATGAATATCCATCTCGACAGAATCTATCCGTTCATTCACTTTGACCAACTGTTGGTCGATAGCATCCAACCGGGCCGCCGTCTCCGTCATACTTTTTATTAATGAATCCAGTTTGTCAGAAAACTCTTTTAATTTCTGATCCAAATAAACTTTGATTTTTTTCCATTATCTGAGTTGTTATAGCATCAAGGAAATTAGTCTTAAAAGTATGCCTGGACACTCTTTTCAATTTCTAGAGCTATAGGCTCGTCCACAAGCTTAGAGGGAGAGTCCACAGGCGCAGACTGTGGGGTGATCGGTTTGTTGGCACCACGATCTCTGCCTGGCGCCATTATAATAGATTTCAAATAACTTCAACTAAGAACAGATGTGATTATAGCATTAAATATACAGAGAAAGCAATTTACCGTTCAATGCAATAACGAGAAACCAACGGACTCAATCTTAAAAACGGCCGGATCAGATGAATAGTTTCCCCCGGGGGTGTTTAAAACAGCTCCGTGAAACAAGTCGTTACTCAAACGATGAATAATCAACTCAACTTAAACTTACTCAAAAAATGAAGGTTCAGAACTTAAAAAGCACTCAACAGTCTGCCATTATCCTCAAGACTCCTGATGAATGCAGTAGCATTCATTCGTAGCTTTGAAGGAGCTCAGCAACGCATGACTACTTTAATCGCCATTGAACGCAATTTGCGATGATATTAATGTATATTAATACAAATTATATTAATGTATATAATTATTTTTTTTGTCTTAATATATAGTAATAGTGCAATAAATCCCGAAAACGGTTTGCCAAGAAAATTATGGAAATAAGAGATAAAAACGCCAAAAAAGCAGAAAAAAAACGAGCACAACAAAGTTTACATTTAACATTTATAGATATTATTCTGTGTTATGTTAATCACTGTGAAATTGACAGTAGAGAATTTGTAACATTGTGAAAGTCTCGCTTTCATAATGACAACGACTTCTTTTACTTTTTACAGTCCTGTCAGACATTTTTTCAAAAATAAAATTGAATTTATTGTTTGCACTGTTGTGACAAATGTCGTACGACGGGCTTTCGAATAAGATCAAAAGCAAGTAACATAATAACATTATTTATCGGATTCTCGGATCGGTACGCAAGCTTTGTCAGACGCGAATCGTGCCGATCCGTAATAACACGAACTAGGGAAGAAAGTTAAACTCTCTGTTTTCAAATCTATCTTTCTCCCCATTCTCATCTAGATAATAAGATGAAACAGTGCGGTCGCGTGTGCTGGCGGCAGAAATAAGAATTCCTGAGAGGAGTGATAAATATTACCTTACTTACAAAGACTGCAAAGCCACACAATAAATGTTTAGGCGTTGAGAGTTCTCGGTATTGCTTTGGTATGGCCACGTGATGCTACAAAGAGGTGTTATTTTTTTTCCATGCCGGTGGTTATGTAAGATACCAAGGGGCCGGCCTAGAACCAGATGGCTAGACAACATGGAAAATCTGAGTTCGTGTTGTTGGAGACGCGCCTGATAGCGGAAGATCACGAACGCAGGAGATCCTCCATAGGGCTCCTGTCCCCGCGATCCTAAACGATAAGCAGTTATGAAAAGTAAGTAAGAACATATTCTTTAGCTATTTTGATAATATAGCTTTCATATTAACAGCAATAATTTTTTTTTTTATTATTGGCAGTCAGGTCAATTACCGATCCTGTCACAGACGATATTTCTTAATTAAAATCGAACTAGGCCATCCCGCAGCAAAATAGTAAATTAGTATATTAAATAGTCAATATTATTCCTCCCCCCCCCCGAATAACCGGGCAAATGACGTATTTATCTTAAAAATTTTATGGCCCGTGTACTAATCTTGAATAAAACCCGTTAAACCAACGGCTACAACAATGGTTTTCAAAATTTGCCGCGCGAAACTCATTTTCATACAACAATTCATGCAATAATGCGTTTTTTGCGAACAAAAAAAAATAAATTTTTTTAGTAATAGTAATTTTCAGTTTCGCCTACTCTGACACCCGTCATACGACGGGCTTTAATATTAGTTTTTTAAATAAAGTTAAAATCGTAATATTTTTCTACAAAAACAAAAACGTCACTGCAGAAAAAAAAATCCATCTAAAGTTGTTTTTTTCCCGCGCGAAGTATAGGCATTATTTTCTTCTTTTCTGTCGTAGTAAGGTTTATGTCTTGTGTTCAGTTATTGTATAATTATCTATTGGATAGTGGCAGGTATGTTGAGGAAGATGTCATGAAGGAATTTAATTCGTTTCTGTAACGTTCATGGTATGAAAACCGAATTATTTTCTGAGATGATAATAGACGAATTAGGCCAGAGAGCTCTACCTGTTGACCCGAATTCTAATTTACTTCAGGTTTTATTTATAGATTGTCGGTGGATATTGTGAATGCCTCCAATTCAGAGCATTTCCATTCTTCAATTCTTAACCGTATATAAATCACCAAAATGCCTTCCGAAAATAGCCATCGAATGCATTAAGAATGCTATCAGTGCATACGAAAAGATTATTATAGCAAGAGGCTTCAATATTAATTTTAAGGATAAATCAAAAAATGAAATATCAGAACACAGTCTGTCACTCGTTCTTAGTCCACGTATTCAAGAATATACGACAAGACAGAATTCAGCAATAGACAAAAAAACAGCAATTTCTGTAACGTGGAGATTTTATTTTTGTAGTGTACGCAGTGGAAAAATTATAAATCACGTATACAGAAGGCGTGAATAAATTGTAAATTATTTATTTCAATAAAATAGCTTAATCACTAGGAAAATGAATCTTTAAATTTAAGATAAAGTAGTATTAAGCAAAATAAAACAATATAGTAAGCACAATGGAAATAAAATGGGAATCCATTCGTTTCCCGAAAAATATAACTAGATGAATTGTTTAAGTAACACACAATTGAAATCAAACACAAATGGATCCGCACAAGGATTTTTTTATGTGTATCACTCATAACCACAGCACATGTAGAAACAACCGGCACGATTTGTCGTTAAACGTTGTATGCACCTAATACACACACTTATTGCACAGACAGACTGATGCCGACCAAAAATACACTGAAGATCACCGGAACACTTTGGGGGAGGCCGTAGCCTGGTGGGCTTCCACTGATCATGCAACTTCAGGGAAGTTAAGCATCACCAGGCACGGCTAGTCTTGTGTTCAGTGAAAAACGATCTTCACCCCCCCCCCCCCGGGGGGGGGGCCAGCTTACAGCAGTCGTTAATCCAGGTCCATCTAGGGACCCAACTCGTCGGCCTCTGGCCATACAAGCCCTGGATGGACGTATTGGATACAATCAATCAAAAAAAAAAAGACACTTTTCCGAGGATCACAAATTCATACCACACTTTAAATCACGAAACGTGAGCTAAATCTCGAGGAACCAAAATTACTGGGTTGCTGTCGTTTGCAGGGTAATAAAAGTCAATGTCCGGTGAGTTCATGATGCTAAGGCACCAAAAATTACAGCTGAGTAGCTTCAATATAACTCCTAATTAGAAAGGAGAAAACAAACTTAATGAGTCCCAAACTAATGACGATAGGAACAAGTGCGTCGACGATAATTATCGGTTGCTAAGTCATAGACACTTAATTAACGAATGGCTTCGTAAAATTAGTCTATCAGTAGGGATGAATTCTAATGAGGGCTAATGAGAATAAAGCCTAACCAGTCATTCAAATAGCCGTTTAAGCCAAAAGGCCACAGTCCGCGTAAGCAAGAGACGTAGTTGAGTCGGTAAGTTCTCAATTCGGGAAAAACTACCGAAGCATTATTGGTGCTCAGGAATAGTTGAAGTTTAACGCTTACCAGGCAGTCTATGCGGTGATAAACAGTCCAACGGGGTAAATAATAATGATTATTAACTGGAGATGCTCTCCAAGCATCCAGAATCCTGGTTCGAATCCTTGTCGCAGAATTTTTCCTTCCATTTTTCAATCGAAAAAAAAAAAAGTCCAACGGGGAATCTTAATTTCATACAAATAATCTGCAGTCTGAAAATCTCTGGAGCTCACTATGCCACGTAGGCGTTGCGACGGCTTCGTACTACCGGAGTTCTCTCCGTTCTCACTCGTCGAACCTGTTTAGCAGGAATTCTCGCTGAATTGGATATCTCAGTACTCCTATTCTCCACCTTCAGAAGACTCATAAGGCTGCCATTTCCATCAATTGGGGCATTCGAGGCGTTTTTCGTCTCCTTCTTTTTTTCCGACCTCTCCATGCCGCTCCTTGGTTGCTCCTCTCTCTATTTCTCTTTTTCACGTCTTCACGACGAAACTCCCGCTCTTGCCGCCTATTGGTCGGATCTTGTTGACGCTTTTGACGTCGAGCATTTCTCCGCTTCTCCTTCCAACTCGAAGAATAGACGTAACGAGTGTGGAAGAGGGCGTTGATGTCATCGGAATCTTGATTATCGTTCAAATTCCGTGACAATTTCCCTCTACAATCCGGTACCATACATTTGGTACAAATTTGGGTCAGATTTAAAAAAAGAACATGATAGATAACAAATTCATCGTACGGAACCCTCTCCATGCGAGTTCGACTCGCACTTGTCCATATATTTTTAAAAAAGTCTGATTTGATTTCTCGCAAACGCTAAAAGGTCCAAATTTTATACTTTCAATATTTCGACAAACAATGAGTTTTCTATTTTTTACTTTTTCTTACTTTGTTTCCGTAATTTTTCACTCTCATTGTCATCACAGTTTAGATTATATTGTCCACCGTGTTTTGCTTACTGTATTGCGTTTAACCAACGTCGTTTCCTTTTTCAATCTTTAGTGTCTTGTTAAAATTTATTTTTTATATGTTCAAACAGCTTTACTGAATGCTTTTTTGACGATTTTTAATGTTCGAATTCTAAATTGCCGTCCTTAATATTTGTCATATTTATCGAGCCGATCCAGCCTGGTGTTCGATCCGGATCGCCATTGGTCGGGTTCAGGAGCGTGTCATCGGGATGACGGTTTAAACTGCGCAGGATACCACGGGATGCTCGGCGTGACCGGGGTTTGCACACGGGTTGATGGCTGGCGTATTTACGGGTTGTTGGAGTATTTTTTTAAATAACTTGTACCAAACTTCATAATTGAGTTACCTTAGAGACGTGAAAAGTTGAACAAGTCCTCGAAAAATACACTTGTGGAGAAAAGCTTATGTACCAAAGATCTATTTTATCCTAAGTGGGACCAACTTTCATGTAAGAATTAGAGCAAAATGCACTGCAAATTCTTTTGTTATAAACGAGTAAAATTGCAGAAACCTCTGGGTAAAGTAGTCATCCTAAAGGACACACCAACTCGTTGATTCTCATGAAATCCCATGTGCGGTAAGCCCTGGGGCAATACGTATTGACAAGTTCAGCGAAAACGTACGAATTAATCAGTCTCACTTCGGTAAACCTTTCGGTGATTTTCACACTTTATAATTCTTGTTTGTAGAATATACCAATGGCCTAATCGTCTTTTGTAATGTTTAATCTTTAATTTTATAAACAACCTGTCTTCTATCATCGTTTTTTGAAAAAAACTCAAACGTTAATGGCTTCATCTACAGTAAATAACATTTGATTTCATTCGTGAAATGTTCAGTGAGCTCTGCCCTGCAATCATAGCCCGACTGCAGAGGAGGTATGCAGTCGTCACGCAGTTTCAATGACATGGTAACACATCTTGCATGCTGTCATCAGCTAGCTATAGAAGGTGTTGCCTGTACTCTTCTGTGTTGCACCTCAAGCTGAAGCCCGGTAAGTCCTTGTTTACCCTTCAGAGGATAATCAAACATTAGACATCGGTTATTCTTTAAGAGTTCGAGCTGTCACTTTGTGTGGAGGAGAACACCTTGCGTTGGTTTGCCTCTGCATAACAGAGATCCAAACAAACCAGGGTTTTCGACTTTGTTGAAATTTTCCAAGACCACTCTCAAGAGACCGAGATTCGGGTAGCACAGGGCACCTGCGTGAAGAATCATGGACCTGTAGTGGTTATGCAGTAACAATTGTATCGAGAATCACCGTACTGAGTAATCTTCACAGGGTTGACACCACTGTAATTTAACAAAATAAGAAGAATTTTTGAAATGCAACTAAAAATGATTTTTAAACATACCTGTTTTTGATGAAGAATAAAGTCGGTCTTTATACAACTTGAAATGTGTATGTTTTTTTAATTTCCTTAAGAACGACCGAAATCATATTTTCTTCTCAGAATGAGAAGTTATTATCTGGAGACCCATAAAGTTGAGATGAGAACATCAGCTCGATAAATACGAAAATTCTTTAAGATGAAATGCAAAGACGGAAATTTAGAATTCGAACATTAAAAATCGTCCTAAAAGCGTTCAGTAAAGCTGTTGAACATATAAAAAGTAAATTTTAAGAAGACACCAAAGATTGAAAAAGAAAAACGACATTGGTTAAACGCAGTACAGTGAGCAAAACACGGTGGACAATATAATATAAACTGTGATGACATTGAGAGTGAAAAATTACAAAAACAAAGTAAGAAAGTAATACAAAAACAGAAAACTCATTGATTGTCGAAATATTGAAAGTAAAAACTTTGGACCTTTTAGCGTTTGCGAGAAAACAAATCAGACATTTTTTAAAATAAAATTACCCTGTGAAATCGTTAGATAGGGTAAATCAACTGATCATTTTTTTGACTTTCAGGAAATTTCGGGTAACTGAAAAGCTGTCCTCGTAAGAATAGGTGAAATCAAAACCTGTCTATTTTAGTTTTTGCGCTTAAACAAAAGTTGACATTTTAAAATGAAATTAAGCTTGAAATCCCATAGAGTGCTAAAATCAGCTGCCCATTTTCCCCCTTTCAGATGATTTTAGGTGATCAAATAACGAACCCAACAGGTTTTTGTGAAACGAAATTCCCGCTCTTGTACTTTTGTGAACCAAAAAAAACTAGCTTCTGAAACCCACGAGACTACAGCGCAACCTTACTCATTTCAACTCAACATCATCGATTAACCCTGACCAAAAACCCATGTCGCATGTTTGGTTATTAGGGAAATGTGTGTTATGTGTTTCAAACTTTAGATATTCGACCAACCAACCAACCACCCAACCAACCAATACTTTAATTTTTGGAACCCTGTTACATAATGAATTCGGTTGAAAAATTAAAAATATGTACACAAATAGAATTAGTACATACTCGGTTTATCAAAATTAATATTGACACTGTGAGTTATTTGCAGTTCACACAGCAGTAATGAATTCAGTGAGTGTCTGAAGAAGTGCCATTTAAACCTTGAATGATGGAATGACTGTTCAACATAAGAATTATAATAATTCCGTTAACTTGTGCCAGCATAAGGAGATTTTGACTAGGCAGTTGACTGGATCAAACAACTGAAAGGGTAAAAAAACCTGTGAAACTAATAGGCAAACTTCAATGAAGCGCAAACCAACGTATGTCATGTACGCAGACTGAAAAACGCGAGGACTTTTTAGCGTGGTTTAGCGCAAAGGTTTATTATAACAGATGCCGACGTAGATGACATCCAACGTGGTTAATGTCATGCTTGAGTTACGTGTAAACCATTGCGTACGCAGATATCACAAAAGAATCACTTTAATGAGGTGAAAAACCAGTGAAACTAACAGACCAGTTAAAACGAACCTCAAACAAACGTATTTTATTTACCCAAATTGGTAATCAAACAGAATTTTTATCTTGGGTTAGTGCGTACGTTTATCGTAACAGCTGTCAACTTAGATGACAACCAATGCTGTCAATGTCATACGTAAGTTATTCAGTAAACATTGCTTATTGTCAGAGCCTCTGACGGGAGCAAAGAAGAAGAAAGGCATCGGGGCGAATCGACTAGAGTACGAAGGGAAGGAAGGTGAAGAGCGCTGCTCGCCAAGCAAAAAGGAGAAGCAGAGAAGCCTGCCACCCAAGAATTGGAGTCGACACAACCGAAGTTTCGAGAAAGAAGACAAGGAAAGCCCATTGGGTAAGAACAATAATATGCAAAGTAGGAAGAGGAAAAAAGTCCTATAAAAAACCAAGAAAAGGCACAGAGAAGAGGTCAGCGAGGGAAGAACGAATGCACCTGCACTGGACCCGGAGAGATTGAGTGTTAGTGAGTGACTTTGTTTTATTGTAATTATAAATTATTCACGCCGCAACCTACCATTCAACGCGTGCGTGTGTAATATTGTGACTTTAAGTGACCCTCCCCCCGACGACCCCGGGAGAGGTTTCACCCCCCCCCCCCGAACTTTTTTGTGACTTTCTTTTATTTTTTCATCATGGACCGTATGGTCATGTTAATGGCGGACGGGCCATTTTCCGTCGCCAGCTTTATGAAGGCGCTGTACGCCAAATCTGGGGTACCGCCTGTTTTAGCGTCTGAGGACCCTTCCGTCTTGGTCTTGCAGAGACTTTCCTCTACGGAGTTGAGAATGCTCTGCAAGTCAAGTGCTATTGCTGATCGCATCGTCCATGTGGAGTGCGTGAAAGTTGGCAACACCACCGTCAACTTTTATCACGTGGACCCTGGCCACCTCACAGTCTACGTCAGGGGAATTTCGCCGTTGATGTCCACGGCTTATATCCGAAATTTTATGTCGGAGTTTGGGGAAGTGCTCGGTATCTATCGTCCCGAGCACGCAGATACTCCCCGGCTCCAGAACGGCGCATATATTTCGATATGAGGCTGGACAAGGACATTCCAGATTCCCTTATTTTACATGGAGAACGTGTCTTCGTGTACTATAAGGGGATGAGGCAGTGCTGTTGGTACTGCAAAAAATCTTCTCATGTCAGGAGAGATTGCCCTCTCCTGAAAAAGTGTGCGAAGTGTTCACGCTTGGTGGGCAGGAACCATCGTTGCCCGGAGAGGATGGACGGCAGTACCGCAGCAGTCACGTCAACGCCTCGTCCGTCACCGAAGATGACATCAGTTGAACAAGATGCAAAGCCACAGCGACCGACCCGGCCCGTACCTTCACCTCGTACGTCGCGGGCCGCTTCACCGGAGCCATCTTTGCCTCCACTACCAACTGAAGACGAGCAGGGACTTGTGCCGCCATCATCACTCCCTCCGTCTTCAGAGGTTGCTGAGGATACATCTTTGCTTCTACCATCAAGCGACGTCGTGAAGGATGAAGATGTGGTCTCTGCAGAGGAAGACATCAATGCTCTATTGGGTGATGTCTTGACGCCTTTGGAGGAGGAATTTCCAGCTCTCCCTCCTCCGTCTCTACCAGCGTCGCAGCCAGTGGGAATCACACGTCTTCCTGCAGCGTTCCCAGTGTCATCTTCGGCTCCAACGGCGATCTCCACATCGACGCAGCCGGAAGGGCCTACGGAGAGCAAGTCTCCCCGTAAAAAGAAGTCCCGTCATCGTAGCAGAAGGGGCAAGAAGGCATCGTCATCGTCCGAGAGGGACGGCAGTGTGAGTAGCCGCCATAGTCCCTCTCATCGGACGCGCTCACCGCTTCGAAGGACTGCTGAGCCATATTCGTCGTCAAAGACGGACCAGCCTCCATCGAAGTTAGGTCAGCCTCTTCCACCTAAATCCTCTGAATGAAGGTCATCTCGCTGAACATATGTTCCCTGGGTTCCCATTTTAAGCAATCGGTACTATTAACTTTTATTGCTCTGTACCGTCCAGATATCCTTCTTCTGCAGGAAGTTAAACTAGCTTCCACGCAGAAAGGTTGCGATCTACCTGGCCTTCGCAGTCAATATCCTTGTGCGCAAATCTTCATAAACTCATCTTCACCTGTTGGACAAGGGGTTGTTACAATCATCTTTAACCCTTCCCTTCAAGTGTCGAACTGTATTTATGACTGCGAGTGCAGAGTAATTTCGTTAGACATTTTAACATCAGGTATGTCTTTCCGATTGCTTAACGTATATGCGCCATGCAGAAGAGCAGAGAAACAGACTTTTTTCGACGATCTTAACTTTTTTTTGTGTTGTGCTGTGCCTGTGGTGATTGCAGGCGACTTCAACTGCCATCCAGACGATGATAACAACTTTTCGTCTGGACATGTGCATCATTTATGTCAGCAAAATGCATTATTCGATCTATGGACACACCAGTCACTGACAAATCATCCGGGGTTCACTTACCATCAAGGACCCCTTGTATCATCTAGACTAGACTTATTTTTGATCGATAATGCTTTTGCTGGCTCACCTGGACAGATGGAGGTTATTCCTTGTTCTTTTTCTGACCACAGTGCCATCATGTGGTCATGGAAACCTCCATCTTCAGCCTGTGCCGCAGGCAGTGCTTCAAATAAAAACTGGTTCCTGAACGTTTCTCTGCTCGACGACAAGGAATACTGGGGAATGTTTGTTCAGTTTGTGGAAAAACATCTCCACAATGTGTCTCCTACTCTTGCTTCGTGGCTTGTTTTCAAGGACAAAATCAAACGATTTTTAGGAAGATTGGTATTGATGCTGCGAGGTGCCGCCGTCGTCATCTCCTTATGCTCTAAGAAATCCTCCGACTCCTCCGAAATTCCACCCCTTTGGAGGAGTTTGCGACTGATATTCGTCAGGTGAAGAGCGAAATCAACGCTCTGATGATCCGGAAAGCTTCTGGCGCAGCGCTCAGAGCCAAACTCACCTGGGCTGCTGACGTCAGAAATATGTCATCGGCCGCATTCGCTGAGGAGAGACAACGAGCCAACTTCAAGAAATGTCGCCGCTTAGTAGTGGAAGGTATGGAAGTGGATGCTGATTCTGACATCTTATCAGCTTTCCACTCCCACTTTTCGTCCGCCTTTAGTAACCCAATCTTCCCATCAGATGCCACGGACAATTGGATTGAGTCACTGCGACCTTTTTCAGAGGATTCCGATGCCTTCATTACACGTCCCTTCACCGAAGACGAAGTCAAGAAGTTCCTGTCAGCGGACGGCCGTCATCAGTCCAGCCCGGGTATGGATGGCATTCCATACTCTTTATACAATGCGACATGGAAACTTCTTGGCCCTTTCTTGGTTCAAGTGCTGAATTCTATCATCAAAGATCCTTCCTCCATCACAGCAGAGTTCAGTGTGGGGAAAATCATCCTGCTCCCTAAAGTGCCGATTCCAGAGCTCGTCACCCAGTGGAGGCCTATAACCCTTCTCAACACGGATTATAAGGTCTTCACTGGTGTCTTCCAATCAAGACTTAAAATCTATGCCGACGAGTTCATCAACCCCGGACAATCCTGCTCTATTCCATCTCGCAGGATGTCGGACAATTTAATCACCATTCGGTGCGTGATGGAGGAAGCCTGTGCACGCCGTCATATTCTTGCTGTGTTAAGCCTTGACCAAGAGAAGGCATTTGACAAAGTGAATCACTTTTTTCTCTTCAAAGTGTTCCGTCATCTTCGTCTTCGGGCTTTTGCTACGATTATCTCCGGACTCTACGATTCGGCCACATCATGCGTGGCGATTAATGGTTCCACATCTTCCACCTTCGAACTTTTAAAAGGTGTCAGGCAGGGGTGTCCTTTATCCCCCCTCCTGTACATTTTTAACCTGGAACCATTACTACACTTTTTGAATCGCCACCAAGATGTTCGAGGATATGATCTGCCAGCCGCATCCATTAACATCAGGACACTGGCTTATGCGGATGACGTAGTGCTTTTTGCGTCCGATTCATATTCCTTGAGCATCTATAAAGAGACTTTTGACCACTTTAGTACTTCGACGGGGAGTTCCATCAACCTCGTCAAGTCTAAAGGTATTGCTATTGGGAACTGGACTGTGTACTATATTAAATCTTTCCCAATAATATGGTGTGACCGAATCGTAGTACTTGGATACGTCTTCTCTTTCCTACCGACTATGGACTCTCTGCACTGGCAACAAGTGGTTGGAAAGTGCATCACTCGCCTTGATAGAAACTTTCGTTTTCCAACTTCAATGTTCGTCAAGGTGAGGTTTATAAAGACGCATGTGCTTCCTGTGTTAACATCCAAATGCCTATTCACCTTGCCTTCTTACAAAGATCTTCAGAGACTGCGTAGTGCGATGGTGAACTGTGTGTGGAGAATGTCTGCTCAGCAACATCATCCAGTGCGAGCCGCGTTTATATTCACCCCCTTCGAGAGAGGTGGGTTATGTTTATTCGATATCAAACGATATCTCATTGCTGCCAGACTGGCTGCAATGATTCGGGTATTCCTTTTCCCTCCCCCCATATGGGCGAATTTTGTCTTCTCGCATCTACGTTTTTTCTTCAAGGTGAATAGGCTTCCATTACCTCCCTTGTTGCCAGTGATTACTTATTCTCGTCAACCACACCTGTATAAGACTTTTTCCCTCGACATTGTGACTTTTTTGCCTATGTTGCGCCGTCTGGATCCACAAGAGTGGGGTTCATTACGCCTATCGTGGTTCTTCCAGCAGTCCGACCCAGGGGAGACTACTGACATTATTAATTTCTCCCCTAAGTATCCGTGGGCAGCAGTCCTAAAGCTTTTTAAATCTTTTGCCTTCGAGCCGTACATTGTTTAATTATCAATGGCGACTGTTGCCTCACGGATTTCACTGTCTCTCACAACTTCATCAGTGGCGAGTGGTCGAGTCTGCTGGATGTTTGTTCTGCGGCGCTGAAGAGACGGTCAGCCACATTTTCTACGAGTGCCCGTTTGCAACATCGATTTGGGATCGTTTGAAGCAGCACTATGGGCTGGTGCAGTTTTCGTATCAGTCTGTGCGTTTCTTAATAAACGATTCCACCGGCGAGGTATTTAAACGGGACCTAGCTCTAGCGATCGCCTTCATTAATAAAGAACTTTGGCTGGCCCGTGTAAGTCGATCGCTAGGTAGACCTTTTCCACTCACAGCTGTATGGAGGAAAGTGGCCATTCAACTCCGTTTCTTCCTTCTTCTTGAATGGTCAAAGCTAGGTGCGGCTACGTTTAAGAAACGCTTTTCAACATCAAAGTGTTTATGCGAGGTCATCGGAGGAGACCAGACTTTCCACTTCACTTTTCCGATGGCCTTTTGATACTTCGTCGGTAGCGAACGGGCCTCGTATTTGAGGCGTTTGTATAAGTTGCGCACTCCGCAATCGGACTGCTAGATACTTACCGCATGTGCGCCTAGACGCCTAGTAATTTATGATCCTTGATTAGGCGTCTGCTGAGGCAACACCATCTGCCTTAGCTCCAACAGCGGACCCGGAGAGATGAAAGAACCTCGAACCCGCCTCAGCATACGCATAGCTCCGATGGGAAAGTTTATTGGCAGCGAGATTCCAATTGGATCCCTCACCGAGTAAGGCGGCCAACGGAAGGCCGACACCGAACCCGGATTTTTGAAAGTGCGGGAAATCGTTTCTCGAGCGACGGCGATAGAAGGCAGAGGCTCCGAAGTAGGAGGAATAATTTCTCTCCTCAGACCAAGGCAAGTCGTAGCCCTCAGATTGAACTGGATTATGAAATAACATTGAATAATTAATAATGAAAAATAGGAAAGAAAATATCCGCAGCCCGGGATCG
>JAHWFO010107143.1:0-11124 GCA_023313115.1 Rhysida immarginata
CAATGCTAAAATATGGTATGTAATATATCAAACGGCTTAGAATGATGTGTCATGAATGAATATAACGTAAAATAATTGATCGTCCAAATTGGTTTCAAGGAACCTGGTTTAGTGGAACAATTCTGGTTTAGTGCAACCATTATGGTTCATTGGAACTTTCCATGCTAAAATATGGCATGTAATATAACAAACGACTTGGAATGATATGTCATGAATGAACATAACGTAAAATTTATGGTAGTCGAAATTGGTTTCAAGGAACCTGGTTTAGTGGAACCATTATAGCTCATTAGAATTTCAATGCTAAAATAGGGCATGTAATATATCAAACGACTAGGAATGATGTGTCATGAATGAATAAAACGTAAAATTAATGATAGTTGACATTAGTTTAAAGGTACGTGGTGTAATGGTGTATTTATGACCTATTAGAAACTTACAATGTTAACATAGGCCTTACAACGTTAAAAAATATAGTTCCGCGAATGGTTTAGTTTAACCTTTCGGTACTTGGTTATGTCATTCCTTAATGGTTTATTTTTTATGTAATGAGGCTTTCTAAAATCAGAAAATATTGTACAAGCTTTAGTGTGAATTTTAATTATTACATATAATTAAACATATTCAGGTATTACAAAAATTCCATCATCCTGCACAATATCTGTATTATTTTCCTCAGAGCTATTTTCAGACAGCATATTATTGTAATATAATGGTGAATGGGTAGTACATACTTCAAAAGGTCGATGACATCTTTAACTATCTTTGGATTTATTGGCCTTAGTTTAGAATATTTTGGATTAAGAATAATAATTTGTAGATCAAATGTATGTTTATCTCTTCTCTTCGTTATCAAAATGTTATTCACTGTTATACAAACTACTGTTATACAAAATGATTGTTCGTGTCATCTTGCTATATGGTATGCCCGTCTGGGCTACAATTTGCAAGACAAGATGGAAGAAACTCCAAACTTTCCAGAACATAACCCTAAGGACTATTGCAGAATTGGATAGGAGAATTGCTCGCAATTACTCTATTCATAATGATTTCAATATGACCCATGTTGGGAAATATGTTCAAGAGCTCATGAAAACCGTGGTGCCTATTATGGTAAATCATGATAATGATCTAGCCTCTGGCATTCTAAAACATTCTCTACATAGAAAGAGGCACCGTAATCCAAGACATATCCTTGATGTCAATTTTGATGACATTGATAACGTCATCTTCCCAGATTACTGGGTTTCATAAATTCTTTCGTTTTTTCTGTGGCTTAATATGTAATATACTCCTAGTTCAGACAATCGTCAATCAATTTTTCCTCCACCAAGAGGAGGCAATTTTCATCTTTCATACTTTGGATGAACTTTGTGGGTACATCAGACTTCTTTTCTAGTTCAGTGTATTTCCTTTGGAATATGATTATGAAGGGTGAGATTATGGAAGCTATGCTTCAAGTTCCACACAAATACCGATACACTACACTGTTCGATTGTCGATTGTCGGCCTCTTTATTTGGTGGAACACCTCTTTGGGTTAGTCAGGCTTCTTGCCTACTTCAGTGTATTTCATGTGGAATTTATTCCGGAAGGGTGAGAATCGTGTAAGCACTGCTTACGTCCTACCTGAACAAATGTACACTTCCCTGCTTGATTGTCGACTCTCCTCTTCATTTGTATCCTTGATAAAGCCAGGAACAAAAGGCGAAACCGGTCGGAATTCTGTGTTTTCTTTCCCGATATGTACTGCAAGGCCTCCAACTTCATCAAGAAGGACAATGCAGAGAACTCTCCATTTCACGATATGCACATAAAAAGCTCTCAAATAAAAGTACAATAATACTTCCCTTGAAATTACTCTGTCAGATTTTTATTTTATAAGTTGGCTATTGGTTCACTTTAGGTGAGACCCTATATGGGTGAATTTTCGATTTGGGTAAAATTTGAGATCGGAAAATGAAAAATAATGTTTATATTAAAAATAATCGTTTTTCAGTTCTTATGCTTCACCATGTTCTTAATATCATAAAATACAAACAGCAGAGCTGTTTCTTGTTTAATTTTAGAGAAATTAAAAATTTAATTTTTACTCTGTAACACTCATTTTTTCTACTGCAGTTTTTGTCATTCTGCATAATTAAAAAAATATTTATTATTATATTAATTGAACAGAAAAAATTAATTATTAAATATAAGTTAATTATTTAACTTAATTAAATATAAGTTAAATTATTTAAATACATCAGTTTTTAAATCAAAATAATCATCTATCAGAAAAAAGGAGGAAAAAAAAGTTTTTTTCCTACACCCACTTAAAAAAATCAGGCATTAATTGCACTTGCAACATTTTGAAGCCTCGTATTTATTTTCTATTAAGAAAAAATATTGCAAATACATTCTTTATAAGAGCTTAGTACAAGTAGTCATGAGGGTTACTTTATAAAAAAATTATAAGGTAACTCTCTTGACAGTAACACTCAGGACATTTCTTATTTGTTTTGACCATGTGGTTTTTAAATAGTAAGATTACGATGAAAAATGATAGAAATTCTACTACTATAATTAGCAAATTCATTAAAGCTAATTTCTATAATTATAATTGACTATTTATGGTAACACTCATGACATAAAATTAAGATACGAACCTGAAATTTGATAGTGTTTCCCTTGTAAAATCTCACGTGCAACACCTTTGCTTTAGTTGATCGGCCATTTTGATTTGCTAAATAAAGCTTGCCTCATATAACCCTCTGGTAAGGATTAGTATTTTTTATTTACAAATTTCTGACTGGTAACACTCATGACAGCCAAATTTCAGGACAAGGAATTTTCATTTTAATTTGCGAAAATATTTTAATTTTAGACGATAATATCAGTAGAATGCTATCTAGTTTTATCTTATTCTTATCAGCATAAATTTTTTTTTTAAATTATTGTTTTTTAATATTTTTTCCTCACATTTTATGAAGCATTACAGGATGAGGACAATAACATGTTATTGAAAATCTTACATATTGTATGAAATATGTAATTTCAGATTGAAAAAAAATAGTTTTCCTTATTCTCTACTTTAAACAAATTAATTTCTTACAGTTAAAATGTTTTTTGTTTCAGCATAAACAAAAAATAAATAATTTTAATAGCTCAAGATATAAATTGCACCCAAAATGAATATTCACTCATATATTAACAGACGTTTGATTTATAAAATAAAATCTCGTAAACATTTCAAGGAGAAGCTTTAGCTTGGACCAGAAATACATTTATTAACAAGAAATTAATCCCCCCCCCCCCCCCCCCCGAGTAGGGTAAGGCAAGTAGCAGACCCTGCGGTCATCTATTTTTACCCCTTTATCTGCAATTTTTACCAGTCCCCAAGTTTTTAAACAAATTTTTTCGAACATAGTATGTAGAACATGTAAACAAGCTCGTATCTTCTTTTCTTTCTCATTATTTCCGATGGAATGACTTATCACATGCAATATATTGCCATAGTTCTAAAGACTAAGTAACGCCACCCCCGCAACTCCGACCCCACTGGAACAGTTGGGCCTAAACTTCATAATAATGTAGATCTTGCCTAGAGGAATCTGGATAATGAATCTAGAAACGTCACTCCTTTATAGCACATAGAACTTTTGTCCTCTCTGACTCCCCACCACTATAATTCCGACCCCAGTGCACCAATCATAACCAAACTAAACAGTGAAGGTGGACATAGTAAACTCTGTTCCGAATTTAAACCTTCTACCTCAAAAAATGTAGAAATTATGAAGGGGACGGACGGACATTATAAAACCAATAAGCAGCTCCATTATTCCGCTACTTAATAATATAGATTATGAGCACTTGAGCAATCGTGCATCGACAAAGCGATTTCAGGATGTCAATAATGCTTAAAAGATGAACAAAAAGTAACAATATATTCATTCTTGACAAATCGATTGTTATATGACATGCCATTATCTTGGTATTCTTTACACTCACTGTTTTAGCACGTGAATTCGACTTGAAGGAGTCCATGAAAAAATTAGAGCTAAGACCTTGATTGGGTTAAAATGGTCCTTGCGCGCACTTCCGCTTAATTGTCGTGATTTGGACGCTAAGGAGTACTAGTTGCCATGTATCTCACTGCGTCTGCGTGGGAATACTATGGGACCATTCACGAACTTTTCGAACGCACCTTGTATTCGCGTGCGCAGCCGCCTATTGATGGCGTTACCATCTGTTGGAAATGGCGGGGATAATGGGTATTTCACAGCTTGCTAAGCTTGTGATGCCTTGAGAATTTTGATTTTCCAGTACTCAAAATGAATATGACATTCAATGTTACGCTAGCTGGTATCTAGAAATATGTAGGAAGGAAGAAAATAGGTTCAAAAGATGTTTAGTTGAGGGAATAGGTTCAAAGTTTTATCCTGTTTTCTACATTTGCTTTTGACTTACAACCCCAGGCACAACAGTATTTGTTATTGATTCTCCTCATTTTGAAGCTATATTCACGAATACAACCATTCGCTGTAAAAACTCAGTGAATCTGTACCCGTTAAAGGCGCCATCTTGTTAATTTCCACATCACCACTAGATGTCAGACACTTCTGCTGCGCACGCCAATACGAGATGTTACGTTATAATGAATTATTTTACGTTGAGTTTAATTTTATAAATAATCTCAAAAAAAAATCTATTTATCTTCAACAAGATTTAATTAATATAGTAACAAAATAAATGTCAAAAACTGACAACAATTTCTATCGTAATAGCACAGTTTAACAATTTAAAATTTAAAATTGTAGAAGAATAATAATTGTAAAACCCAATGAAACTAAGCAATTTAAAACCGTTCCGTCCCCAAAACAATAAAATCATATGTACAAAGATTTACATTTAAAAATATGAATCTTCCCGAATTTTAGTGCAGTGCTAAATTTTCAAGGATTTTTTAGACTTTGCAGCTTCTACAGTTTTGAGTTGATTTTAAATGTATATTTTGTATACATATTTTTTTAAATTGCTGCTTAGGGGATTTTTTTAACGTGGGAAGGTTCATATTTTTAAATAATCTTTGTACATACGATTTTATTGTTTTGGGGACGGGAAGGTTTTAAATTGCTTAGTTTCTATTTGTTGAAGATAAATAGATTTTTTTGAGTTGTTACTTTATTATAAAATTTTCGAACTCATCTCGTATTTGTAGCTGTTACGTTATTATAAAATTATTATAATTTTTAACGTGCATCCAATTTTCTCAGTTCTTTGAGTTTCATCCAGTTTCGTCATTTCTTCATCATCCAGTTTTATGTGGACTTATATTGGTGACTTTTATTTTATTATTTTGATTATTTTATTTAAAAAATTAAAAAGGAGATTCACTTATTTAATTAAATAATTATTAAATGTTCATAGTTTCAGAGAGTTACTAAAATGCCATAGGCAAATAACTTAAATTTTTTTTTAAATAAATATTGAAAAATAGTAAAGAAAATTCCACAGCCTGGACTCGAACCCGGACTTTCAGGTTAGCTTCCCGACGCTATAACCACTAAGCCACCTTGGACATGGAAGCTATCGATAACAAACATGTCCAAGGTGGCTTAGTGGTTATATAGCACCGGGACAGTAACTCGAAAGTACCTGGTTCTAGTCCAGGCCGTGGAATTTTCATTGCTATTTTTCAATATTTATTTAAATAAAAAAATTTTCGTCAGTCGATTAAGATGGTTCATGACACGAACCAATCACAAATATCTAAATCGGTTCACTGGCACGTGCATAAATGGTACCTCTATCTTCCCACCTAGCAATTTTCAATGGACAGATATAATAAGTGTATATCAAACAAATCGTAACGTTGAGCTATAGGTGGTTATTAATTACTGCTTTCGTTAATTGATAAATATGGTTCCGCGAATGAACTGTTATGAAGATTGGTATAATGGATACAATGTCACGTGCTCTAATGTAAGACACTCAAAAATTTTCAATGATAAGATATGGCATTTAATATATCAAACTACTTGGAATGATGTGTCATGAATGAATATAACGTAAACTTAATGATAATCCAAGTTGATTCAAAGGTACGTGGTTTAATGGTATCATTATGGTCCATTAGAAACTTTCAATGTGAACATAGGGCAGTTGAAAAATATGGTTCCGCGACTGGTTTAGTTTAGTCTTTCGGTACTTGGTTATATCTTTCCTTAATGGTTTATTATTTTTATTTCTTACTTATTTACCTCTAATTACTTTTCTTGGGGCTAATGAAACCGAGACTATTTTGTCTTAATTTTTGCGGAGCATCTTTTTACCCTTGAATTTTAATAAGCAGGGGACATTTGATAAATGAGACATAATTATTCATCAGATTCTTTAAGCCGATGACTGAAAAGTCAACGTTCTCTTAGTAATTAAAGAGGAGGAGGGGGAAATAAATTTCCTTTGGAACCGGTGGGTCAGTCTTAAATAGATAGAATTGAAAATGAAGCCACACTAAGGAGTTGTTAGTTTTATTACGAGAAAAAAAAACCACCGTCTACGCTTAATAAAATTCTTATGTCACTTAAAAGTTTAGATCGTCTTCGATTTTAAATTTCTTCTTTTGCTTAAGAGTCTTAAGTTAAGACTAATATTTTTGTAAGAATGTTTATTTTTTTGTATATTTGTTTCTAACATTTCGTGTTTGATTTTCTTCGATTTTTTCAAATAAAATTTTACAGTTAAAATTTAAATAATCGAGGCTCCTCATCTTTCGCTTCAACGATTGGTTGGTTCGCTGTTTCCTTTAACGGCCCACTTCACTGCCGAAGTCATATAAGAGCTGAAAGGTTGTTACTTCAGAATTCTCTAAAGTAGTTTATACGGCTGCAAAATTTCAAAGTATAAAAAAAAATCAATCTTTATTTCTTTTCGTGACGTAAAATACTGTCAATAAATTTACAAAACTTGTATATATTTGAATAAAGAATAAGAAACATCTTGTTTTAATTAACTTACACTAAATATTATACACGATATCAAAAAAAGCACTACAAAGAATGAGAAGGTTCTTGAACTTTATCTTCTTTAGAATTTTAAATTATTTAAATAACTCAAAATCGCAACAATTCTTAAATTATAAACATCAGACTATTTTCTAAAATTTGTGAGTACCCCGATTCCCGTATAATAGCGTGATAATGGGAAAATTACACACTAAATCCCATGTTTCGCTTTTATATCGTGATGATGTGTCTATAAAATGCGATCGTTTTCTTAGCCCTCCCCGACCTTTCAATCCTTCTAAGATGGTGGAAGGGGGAAAGCAATGGGATGGATCCGATCACTTGTTTATTTCCTCCAATGCATTCCGAAGTTGCCCAGGTTCACATAGAATTTTCGAACCTATTTGAGCACGTGTGCCTTAGGGAAAAGTTCCACGAGAAATAACAATCGGAAATAACGAAGAGTAAGGAAAATCAATAGGAAGCCTTGATCTCGACACGTAGCATGCTGACGGCCTAACCTTCCATTTCTCTACCCCCAGTTCCAGGCACCCTCCTTCTCTTCTCTTTCATCCCTGTGGCGGCGAAACATGAGAATGAAGCCTATAAAGATAGAAATTTAAAATGAAATTTTTATAAAAGCAATAGAAATTTGATGCAAATTTTCGTAAAACTGACTGACATCGTTACGTATTTCGAATGGCATATAACGTTAGTTCATGAAATATAAGTACGCAATTTTATTTTTCATTTGCTAGATTTTTGCCATTCTGAAAAACAAGCAATGAAGTTCGTTTCGTTTTATAACTTCATCTCAAAAGTTCAATTGCGATTCACGGTGCTTTTTTTTTATTTTTCTTTGTTAAGTTGATTGATGCTTCCGGCATATAGCGCCTAATATGCTTTTGAACGGTGTTACAATTTTATTAAGACTTCAAGGTAAAATTCATTTTAAACAGAGGTACAACAATAAAAACAGAAAACGAAATTTTTACATAAGAAATTATGGCTACTTAAGGTGATAATAGAAAGTAGAATTAATCTAAATAAATCACATTTAGAATTTACATCTTAGGAGAATTTTAAATTTAAAAGTTATTTAGTTCAATAAAGTTATTTTGTCATCATATCGGAATGGAAAGTTTGTCACCATCTGGAAAGGAAGTCTTCAGAGTTCATCTGGAGTATCTACAACGTTTGATTGTCATCTACATAAGATTTTATTATGTTTTATTGAATACAAACCACAGATCTTATAGTTTTGTCTATATCTTAAGGCGTTTCATATTTCGGTTTAAACTTTACTATATTTGTGTCCAAAAATTAAGTATAATTGTAAAACGGTTTAATTTAAATGTTCATATCCAAAAAAAAATAACGACAAACCTTGGTATGCAAATATCATGTAAATCAGTTAGAGGCTTAAACCAATGGCAATTCACGATCGGATTATCTGAGAAATGCAAATTCATGCAAAATGATCAAAGTAAAATAAATACAATAGAGTAAAATATAGGATCACATTACACACTCTTGCAAGTCCGGCTAAGAATATTCTTGTTATCGTTGATTTTGCTTTTAATATCCGATTGAGCATGCGTGGGATGCACTAGAGAGACGAAATGCAAACCGTCAGCCTCCACCCACCAATGACATCCCAGAGCTCAAACTTGCTCTCCACCAGGAGTGGGACTTGGTACCAACCAAGCACTTTAACAACCTCATTGAAAGCATTGAAAGCATGTGCTTTTTTCTGTTCATAAATTCCTTTTTTTTTCAGATGCCAGAAGTTTGTTTTTCTAGTTATTGTTGTTACCTGTAATTATTATAATACTAGAAATCCACCCGTTACATGAAGGGTAAAGAAATGAGAATGGAGCATCAATGGTTTTCAAAACTTATATTTTGCAACCATATACTGTTCATCTGGGGGAGGCCGTGGCCTGGTGGGCTTTCACTGATCTGCATATAAAAATCAACACTAAACATTTTTCAGTTTATTTATTTAATTCACAACAATAACTGAGTATTATCTTATCACGGCAATCTCTGGCTTTGGACAGACCAAGAGAATTATTATTTTTTCTATTTATTTATTTAACCAACGGAGATGCCCGTCTTTGCCGAGCTTTTCAAGGGAAAACGAAGGCGGGGTATCTGTATCTATCAACTCTAGATATATACCAATGTTTCTATCTAGACACACGGACATCCATACAGTCACAAGGTGTCTTAAATACAACCAAGTTGTCACGGTTGAAAGCCCAATGGGAGGCGGGAGCCTGGATCACAGATCGAGAACTTCTCCTATCCAAACCATCAGAAAGTTGATGAACTCACAAGTAAATAATAATAATTATAAACTGGAGATAATCTCCAAACACTGTCCGGGTGTCTGCGATAGTCCAATTGGTAGAGGCATCGACCATGATAGGCGAGGTTCCTGGTTCGAATCGAGGTCGCAGAATTTTTCCTTCCAATTTTCAATCGAAAAATTATTACCTGTGCTTGGAGATTATCTCCAGTTGATAATTATTATTATTTACTTATATAGCAATGTTGTTTAAGGTTAGATTCTAGGACTTGTTAATTGTCATTGCATAAGCTGGGCGAACGGGAAATTGTCGACGTTTGAATTCCACAAAATGATCAGTCGCTTGTAACGGTATTCTTGGTGTTAAAACGAATTACCTGCGTTATCCACGCTGAGTATTGTAGCTTGTATTGAACCTGATTATTCGGAATTGGCTGTTGTATTGTTTAATACCTAAAACGTTCAACCTAATGACCGTCGACCCTTCAATTTACCAACAACCTCGGACGTTGCAGTGGTTTTTACCTGGCAGGGAGTCAGTGCATATGGTGATATTATTTTGCGCCAGCACACAAAAAATAGAGTTCGTCAGATTTTAGAAAATCACCCATGATATGATCCTCTGCACTATGTGCTTATGTTTCCGTACGGAACGCAAGGGTGGCATATTCTGTGCAGTCGACGAGCAATGCTCATACCAAACGTGTTACATACACCAGTTTTATGCTGACGATTTTCAAATTCGTTTAAGCTCGGCGAAGACGGACATATATAAAAAAATTGTACCTTCCAGTCTTCGCCGAGCTTGTCAAGGCAAAACGAAGACGGGAAAGAAAGTTGTTTCTGTTTAAAAAGTGCATTTTGAAAGATTCGAACACACAATATCAAGGTTGTCGAACCGCCATGTAATCAACGCGCCAAAGTAGCATTGCAAAAATGTAAGTATTTTATTTTTATTACAAATGTGTTGTGGCCGGCGCAACCGAGTAGAGGCAATAAGCAACATTAAGCACCCATAGATTATAGGAAAAGAAATATATTTAATAACTTGCATGTCCAGAATCTGCCTTTGCATAACAATTCTGCATGTTGCGATTGAATGTGGATAGTACAGGTTGGAGTGACATTTAGACCCAGGCCTGGTTTGAACATTGAATGTGCCGTTCGCCCGACCAAAATGCTGCAATACCACTCGTTGCTGTTGAATAAATTTTTGCCTTCAAATCGAACAGTCGCCAGCACTTTTTTCAGTAAAAATGATTTAATAATTAAATAAAAAGGAAAAGTCATAAAACAAAAAAGCCAATCGAATAAAATCAAAAGCAAATAACATTATTTTTTCTCGTTTTATAATATTCATTAAATATGTATAATTAATGTTTTTAGTTTTAAAATATAGTGGTCGTGCAATATGCCCCAAAACAGTCTGCAAAAGAAATTGAGCAATGAGGGAGATAAAAAAAAGAGACGACGAACCATTTTCACTGAAGAGCAAAGTTTACATCTAACAGTTGTAGATGTAAAGATTTTTCTGTTGAAAAATTGTGCGACCTGGGTTCGAACCAGGAACCTCGGCTGTCATGGCCGACGCCTCCACCAGTTGGGCTATCGCAGACATCCGGACAACCATGCTCTCTCAAGGTGTCTTAAAGACAATCAAGTTGTCAAGGTTGAATTTATCTGCTTGAGAGGCAGTTTATTATTAATATATCTGTGAGTTCCACTAACTTTCTGATGGTTGGATAGGAGAGATTCTCATCTGTGAGCCAGGTGCCCGTCTCCCATTGGGCTATCAACCTTGGCAACTTGGTTGTCTTTAAGACAA
>JAHWFO010107143.1:11224-46954 GCA_023313115.1 Rhysida immarginata
TCTTAAAGACAATCAAGTTGTCAAGGTTGAATTTATCTGCTTGAGAGGCAGTTTATTATTAATATATCTGTGAGTTCCACTAACTTTCTGATGGTTGGATAGGAGAGATTCTCATCTGTGAGCCAGGTGCCCGTCTCCCATTGGGCTATCAACCTTGGCAACTTGGTTGTCTTTAAGACAACTTGAGACAGCAGGGCTGTCCGGGTGTCTGCGATAGCCCAACTGGTAGAGGCGTCGGCCATAACAGCCGAGATTCCTGGTTCCAAACCAGGTGGCAGAATTTTTCCTTTCATTTTTCGATAGAAAAATCTTTACCTGATGCTTGGTAGGCTTATCTCCAGTTTATAATATTAATTCTTAATAATTTAGTTGTAGATGTGTGTTTTGTTAGGTTAGGTTAGTTTAGTAACATTGTGACACATTGTGTAAGTATCGCTCTCACACAGAAAGCGACTTTTTTACTATTGGCAAAACTGTCAATTATTGCAGTCTTGTCAATTATCACAGTTCTGTCAAAGATCAAATTTTTTAAAAATAAAATCGAACATAGTTCTCACTGTTGCGGTAACCGTCGTACGCTGGCTTCGAATAGAATCAAAAGTAAGCTGTTTCTGACGCGAACTGCGGTGATTCGTGTTAATAAACTTGAGGTATACAAGGAAAGAAAGCCAAGCTGTCTTTTTTCAAACCAGTCTTTGTCCCCATTCTCATCTATGGCCATGAGTCTTGGGTAACGACCAAGAGAGTGTCGAAATGAGATTCTGGGATGTTTGGAAGATGTTCCCTACAAGATAATGTTCAGCGTCACTATAAGGCAGTCTTTAAGTATTGAGCCACTATTTCGCATTGACAGGGCTCAGTTGTTTTTCGGTAAGGCCACATGTACGGATGCCACAATCTGTCTTCCTAGACAGTTGCTATTTTCCAAGTTGGTGGTCACATAAGAGATCAAGGGGTTGGGCTAGAACTAGGTGGCTAGACTACGTAGAGCATCTGGATTCGAGTCGATTGGGTATTACTATTGAGGACATGCGCCTGGTGGCGGAAAATCTCGAGCGCTGCCCCCGCGACCTTAACGGATAAGCAAGTTTGTAAACTAAGTAAGAAAACCATTTTAGCCTCGCTTTCATATTGGCAGCGACTTATTTACTATCACAGACGAAATTTTATAATTAAAATCGAATTTACAGATTCACCTGTTGTAGCACCGTCGTATGACGGGCTTTATTACTAGTATAGTAATAAGTCAGAATAATGTGTATAGAGTTATTGATATAACGGATTAAGCACATGAGAATATTTGTTGAAACTGACGAAGTACATCATTGTATTGAATTGTGACGATATTGGCTCAATGCAGTATAGCCAAAATAGTTCGTGAAGTGTGAACCAGGGACATATAAGATAATATAATGAAATGACTTTCCATGTCAGTAATAATCTGGTTAATTGATCTAAGAGTCAGTTTTGAGTAATAGAGTCCAGAATTAGACACTACACTATTACACTGTGTCGTCATTGAATGTTAAGGATTTGATTAATTATTGTTAATTAATAATCGAATTAATTAGTGTCAATTGATCAACTGAGTTGCAACTCTAGTAAACTGTATGTAATAAAGAGAAAAGTGGCTGTATATAATTGTTGTTAGACATAAGTAATTTATGAAGAGCTTTGCCATTATTAATTCTGACATTAAAGTTAATAGTAGAATGTCATTAATAAGGGGGGATATTCACTGACATTTGTCTTAAGACTAGTCTCGCGGAATAGATAAGTGATTACTTTATTGAACGCCACTATATAGTGCTACTAACCGAATTGGGGCTAATTTTTGTACATCCTGTGGGAAAGCAACATAATACACTGTGGGACGTCACAAAATAAAAAACGGTTTTGTCTTTCTTTTTGCAATTACAATTGCACACACTCACCCATCAAGTTGGTTTATAAAATAAGTATAATGATATTCATTATGCTTAACTTTTGGACACGAGTGTATTATCAGTTCACAATTGTCTTTCAAGGGCTACTCTCTCTGTCATTTGAAATATTTTTAGAAAGACAAGTCCAACGACTATAGTTGTCCTGAATAAACTCATATTCATCGTTTCATGAAGTTCTAGAATATGCACGCAGAGATTGCAAAACAATAATAAGGAAAGATGTCTTTTAAGAAGAAGACAATTATTAGGAAAGAAATTATACTGGAAAAAAATCATACACATGAAACATGCCAACTGGAAAGTGGAACTTTTTCTGCACTGCAAAAAATAAAACAGCTGAGAATGCTTAGCGTGATATATAAAGTATTAATGATATAATGCCAAAAAAATATGCACAAACGGTAGTAACCAATGACGTATATTAAAGATAAACCCCGAAACCTGACGTCATACTTGAAGCCAATTAGGAAGCTCCCCCTCCAGAACTGTCATGGTCGAAAGTGAGAGAAAATGGTGCAAAACACTTGGCTAAACATGAGGGTAGCTGATTAATAATTCTTTCACACGTCGATCACGGAGTGGTAAGTTTAAATTAGACTTTATCTTTTCGTTAACTTTGTATTTTAAGTATTTTATCCTGTTTTATAAACAGTTTTTCGATCATGATTTCAATTTCGTTTCGATCATCTTTCAGCCATTCCTCCATAATTTCAGTTACGTACTTTGACTCATGATTGTGGAAAGTGATTATTGATCCTTTTTCGTGTCTATTCGTACAGTTGTACGCGGAACAATTTTGAGGAATGCTTTTTGATTCATTATTCGTCAGGATTTTAATTCATTAACCCTAAATCGTCAAAAATAAAACGGCCAGAGAGCTAAGTACTCCACAGCTCACTCATGCCCAGAACTGTCATGGCTACAATTGGCTTCAATTTGGTAGCGCTGTTATCAATAGGATTCGGAATATACATATTAATTAATATCGTTGGTAGTAACGAAGCCGGTTTAGATCGCGTCGGCTTCGGTAGCAACCACGGTCTATAGATATAAATAGTCATCAAGCTCCAATCTTAAAATGAGGCTAAAGTTTTTAGCTCCCGATAGGGCGGGAACTATATTGAAAAGGCCGCTGCATGTACAATCGGCCCAGCTACATCTGAAGTGCCACCCTATCGGGAGTTTGAAACTTTACTTTCATTTTCAATTTCATTGAAAGACCTCACGGTCGGATCTAGTCAACAACACCACCTAGACATAAGGCCTGATAACGGAAAAGCCATACATTGTTACATCTTCATTAGTCGACCCTTGTTAATCCTATTTTTACCAATAAGCCCTAAATTTGGTCGACTAATGATGATGTAACAATGTATGACTTTCCGTTATCAGGCCTTCTGTCTAGGAGGTGTTGCCCTATTGCGACCTGTTTTCCTTAGCTTCTCGAAACAATGGAAAATAGCGGAAGCTCGATGACCCTATATATCTATAGATCGTGGTAATAACAGACAAAATAAGAATAGAAGCCACAAATGACAAATTGAAAGGGGTAGGAAAAATTCCGCAACCTGAATTCGAACCAGGGAAATTGTGGAAGAGTTCAAGAAGAAGGAAAAGAGCTTCGCGACGCTAGATGGAATGACAAGCTCAAAAGCTCAAGAATGATACGCTTCCTCCACTTTGCACCCCTCAAGGTAATTACGTCCAAACTAATCAGGATAAAGCTCAAATAATTGTAGATTCCCTAGAGATGCAGTTTGTTGCTCCTGATTACAATAATCCCGAGAGTCAGCTCATGTCCCAGACTGTGGAAGATGGTCTTGCCAAGTTTGTGAAGTCCCACAGCCTATATCTAAGATCATCATCGAGGCCGGAGAAATCGCTACCATCATAAGAAATTTGAAAAAGAGACAAGGTAAATAATAACGCCTTAAAGAATCTCCCAAAGAACGTCATAAGCGACTGTTGGAAGTTTTTCTATTTCCCGACTGCTTGGAAGCAGTCTAACGTGTTAAGTATCCAAGCAGGGGCAAAATAAAGTATCCCCAATGTCTAAAGTCTTGGAGAAAACGATCCTCACCAGATTCAAAGACCTCGTGACACGATGCAGATATGGAGGCTCGTTGAAGATCTGAGCACCCCACTAAACCTTTCCAGGTACTGTGATGTGGTTTTTCTTGATGTCAGTAAAGCTTTTGATCATGTGTGACACGAGGGGCTAATCTACAAGATGATTAGAGACGGGTTCCCGTCTGATTTGATTATGATGGTGAGATTCTTTTTCAGCGACAGGTTCTATCAAGCCAAAGTTGGCGAAAACTTCTCCACGCCCCGCAAGGTAAAGGCCGGTGTCCCACAGAGTACTGTCCTCGGGCCCGTTCTCTTTAATTATTTTGTGCACGATTTCCCAAAACCCGAGAAGTGTAATTTATATTTCCATGTTGATGATACTGTTATCACGGCATGGGCGCACCAGCCATCTCACGTTATCACTCGGCTGCAAAACGCCTTGAAGAAGTTTGAAGACTGGTTTAATTGCTGGAAATTGAATCTTAACCTCGGAAAATGCAAAGCCGTATAGTTCAACAAAGAGCTTAAGTGTCCCCCGGATTCCCTGGTTCTTCAATAAGAAACTCGAATGGGTTGAGAACTACAAGTACCTTGGCGTTATCATCGACTCAGGACTTTCCTGGAATCGACACGTACTTTTGCTCTGAACAAAGCAAAGAGGGCTAAATAAAGCCCTCCTGGGTAGAAACAGCGCCCTCAGCATTGACAATAAATTACTACTGTACAAGACCATCCTCCTCTATGGTATGCCAGCGTGGGCGATTATATGTAAAAGCAGATGGAGTGAGCTCCAGTCGTTCCAGAATGTTACCCTGAGGACCATTGCCCAGCTTGGAAGAAGGACCGTAAAAATCATTACATCTACTCAGATCTGAACATGACTCATATTTAAAAGTGTGTCCAAGATCTCCTGATGAACATGGTGCAGATGATGAAGAGCCATGACAAGGACCTGGTGGCTGGAATACTGAATAACCGGATGGAAATAAAGTGGCATACAAAGCATAGAAAACCGAGGTATATTCTTGATGTCAACTTCGAAGACATTGGCAACCTTTCCTTCCCAGATTATTGGAGGATGTAATACTACCCCCTCCCCTTCCCCCCTCTCCCACTCTTCTGCCAATCGTAAATCTTATTATTTTTTTTTCATAATATGGAAGACCTCTTTGGGTTATTCAGGCTTCTTGCCCATTTCATTGTATTTCATGTGGAATTTATTCCGGAAGGGTGAGAATCGTGTAAGCACTGCTTACGTCCCACCTGAACTAATATACACTTCACTGTTCGATTGTCGATTGCTTGTAAAATTGATTCATACTGATGATGGCTACTTTGTAGCCGAAATGTACATCTATGAAATGTCAAATAAACTCGTTGTGGAAATATTGGAATCCGTCTCCTCCTCCTTCTCACCAAAGCATCCACAGATCGGGAAGGTCAGTCTCTGTTCTTATTTATATTTTTATATATTTTAAGTACTCTGTCAACCACAGCCACACAGCCTACACCTGACCCCTTAGTTTATAGCAGACTGGTTTATAGTTTGAAGACTGTTGACCTTTTTCAACATGATGACCCCAATGCAGCTTTATGCAATAATTGCTTTAAACTAAACCTTAAGTTCAGAAAGCTCAAAACCAATATTTTCTTTCTTACATAATGTAAAAGATCCAACTACACCCCGAATTTCATTAGGAATTGCATTAAAGGCAATCTACACACATCTGTAGGTGGGAAAGTCACCAAGAAGGCGCAACAATTTTATCTCAACCTCACCCAAGAACAAAATTATAGCGACCTAGCTAACACAGAATTAGACTTGTACTATACACACTAGGAGCTTAGTTTTAAATTACACCCCCTTGAACTTGACAATATTCTACATAAAACACATGTAGTAAACCGACACAAAAACATTGCCAAAACGCAGAGGGTTTGCAATAAACTTAATAAGTTTAGAACAAAACAAGGAAACCACCACTCCCTAGACCACCGCATCCCACACAATGAGCTTCATATAGTCACCAATAAGTATAGTGTCATCCTTACTCAGAGAGAGACAGACATGTTAAACAAAGGCCTCAAGTTTGCGATAAGTAACAACCAGAAAGACCTCCAAACGATTATTTGTAACATTTGCAAGGTATCCCAATTCCTCAGCTCCTTCCAGAACAAAGACCTCCAAACAATGTGTAAAATTCAGCTTACAAAGAATCTCTCTAGACAAGAAATATTGCAAAATGACACCAGAAAATTAGAAACTATTAAAATCACTAAAAAACTTAAGAAACAAGATTGTTATTACCTAAAAGATGATAAGAGTAACCCCATTGTCATCTTAGACAAAAACACTTACCGTGATAGAGTCAATAATTTCTGTCAACAAGGCCTTTACTCCAACCTCCCCCAAAATCCATTGAACTCACTTATTAGGAAGACCAAAAATACCATTAAAGAATGCAAAACCTTCTTCAAAGACAGTCGAACCAGGAACCTTATTCCGAGCAATCCAAGGCTCCCGCGTCTATACTGCTTACCAAGCACACAAAAACCTGGTAATAAAATGCGTCCCATTGTGGACAACACTAACTCACCCACAAGCATAATAGCTACAGTATTAAATATTTTTTCAAAAAACTGATTTTACCGAGACATAATTACTCGATCAAAAATAATTTTGAATTTACTCATAAACTCACCAACATCACAATCCCTGAAAAACACATATTGGTGTCATTCGATGTCACTTCAATGTTCCCAAGTATCCCTATCAATGAGACTTTATCCATCCTAGAGGATGTCCTACACCATAACGATGTTCCACTGGCTGTGGTGAGGGATATCCTCCTACTTTGTAGATTAGTGAGTTTCAACAACTAATTTCAATTTGACAACAGATTCTTTAAAATGGAACAAGGCACTCTATGGGTAGTTGCTTAAGCCCGTTTCTGGCCAACCTTTTCCTTCATCATCTCGAAAACAAGGCCCACGACAGTCTCGGCTATTTCCCGGAAGTTTGGTGTAGGTATGTGGATGACATCTTCGCCATCTGCCGGGTGGATGAAATAGACCTACTCCACGACAGACTCAATTGTTTGAGTCCCACCGTTAAATTTACGGTTGAAAGGGAACAAGGAGGTTCTTTGCCCTTCCTGGATGTGAAGGTCAGCAGAGAGTAGGACCGGCTTGCCTTTGTCATCAACAGGACGCCAAATTACACTATCCTACATTAGACAAAAATCTAACCACTGCT
Organism: Rhysida immarginata; assembly: GCA_023313115.1. Lineage (NCBI taxonomy): Eukaryota > Metazoa > Arthropoda > Chilopoda > Scolopendromorpha > Scolopendridae > Rhysida > Rhysida immarginata. Next base: position 18,497 of record JAHWFO010107143.1, read on the forward strand.
ACGGACATAAGACAACGGCATTTAATCATCTGGTCGCTCGGGCTATAAACATAGGATAGAAGAGGATAGAAGAATTCGAGAGGATCAAGGAGGCGGCCCAGATTTTTTTACTGATTTGGAAAACACTTTATTGACAAACTTATCAAGAATCAACTATTAAAGAGGAGGGTCTCCAGAACTACGACTCTGCAACCGGACAAGACTGACACTAAATTTTTTAATATCCCATACAATCGCCCTTTGATTAGGGAATTGGAGAAGATTTTCAAGAATTTCGGACTCAAATTAGTTTTAATAGCGAACTCTCACTGAAACGGCTGCTGGGAAGTCCCAAGATGGTGGATCACCACACAAAAGATCCGGGATATACCTGCTTCATTGTGGAACATCCCCCAAGAAATACCTAGGCCAGACCTATCGAAGGTTGGAAACCAGGACCAGAGAGCATCTGGACCACATTATAAACAACAAACCTAACAGGTCATCGATGGCTGAACCATATTTTACAAATGGGCACAAGCTTAATATAGACCAGCTTCAGATCCTGCAGGTGGTAGATGAACCCAAGAAAATGGATTTCTTGGAGTCCTGGGAAATCTTAAAAAACCAGGAGGATTCATTGCTCAATCTGGACACTGGATCCTTAGACCTCCTTCCTTGGAAAAACCTACTTGAACATTCTAAGAAAACCTCCGCTACGTAGCAGAGCTTTCTCCTAGGTCCACGTTTTTCGGATCCAATGGCCTTTCAACTTGACTTTCCTTCCTACCCCTATTCTCATTGGGCCAGCCAGGTGAACGAGAGGGCTGGGGCGTAGGCTTTCTAGTTCTCGAGTCCGCCTGGTCGTGGGGTCGAATCCCGCCGTGGGCATGGATGTTTGTGTTTGTCCCGGGCTGCGTACAGAGATAACTTGTGTAAAAGGCTCAAAATGGCCTTAGTAGTCGACGCCAAAATTTCTAATTAACCAAGCAAACCAACCTATTCTCATTGGCCCAACTTCTCTGTATATACCTCAAATTTTTCTCTGCAAAATTGATTCATACAGATGATGGCTACTTTGTAGCCAAAATATACATTTATGAAAAGTCAAACTCGCTGTGGAAATAGTGAAATCCGTCTCCTCCTCCTTCTCACCAAAGCATCCACAGATCGGCAAGGTTCCTCTGTTCTTATTTACATTTTTTATATATTTTAAGTACTCTGTCAGTTTTTACTGTGACGTCAATAATGCTTTTTCTCGTTGTTACTACTTACGTCGTTCATGCATGGCCTAAATGTTTCATTATAGAAGTTCAGAGGGCGCATATCAACAACATATTACATTTTTTCTATGAGAAAATTACGAAATGGCATGTCTCTCTATTGAAGATCTCTGTTGTACTCGTGTCCGCTTGTACTCTACATGGGAGTAGACTAATTTACTTTATTATATCAAAGCAGAAAAAAACATAAATGATCTAAAAAAAAATAATAAAAAATTCTATATGAACAAGTTAAGTTTTAAAAAGCACAAATTTTAGTGAATGTTAAATACTTTAGGCATTCTAAAAATGATTGATTTCATCAGCTCATTAGAAGCTACTTTTGAATGTTGCCAATTACTGGTGAAACTGCCTGTCAACTTCTGGTACACTAACTGTCAACTTTTGGTGATTCATGCACAAGTTAGGAAAAAAATTCAAAAACTTAATAATTTTTAAAGATATAATAACTGTTTAGCTATTGGCACATTACGCATTACTTTACAATTTAATGGTAAGTAAAAAGTTTCGAAATGCCATTTGATTTGTATACACAATATCGTTTCACAGTAATGCCTTAAACTGTCAATTATTGGTACATCTACCCTATATAAAGTTAAATTTTTGAATAAAATATCATTGGGTTCCTTTTCGGATATTTTAATTGCTGATTAATTAAATTTTAATTTTTTTTAATGTTCGAAAGACCTGTGAGTTGTATAATTGTTGTTCTTTAATTGTTGTCTGCTATTTTCGATATCTCCAATGGTTTCGATTTTCTTCGAATTATTAGCAATCATAGCTTCGGTGTTACATAGCGTTATATTTAAACATAACCTGATATTAGAGCACCGAGTTGTTTTTTCATATAAAGCCATGAGTTTATTGGAATTAAAGAAGAATAAACTCGGAACCTTCTGAGATATGGAAATACGTAGAACAACAAAAAATCATAACAATTATAAATGCCAAAACTCTTTTAAATTAACCCATTTTAGGAATACATTTATCGAACAATATTTATATTATTGTCCACCGTTTTGGCTATACATTGACATTCTTTATAAATGAAAACATCCCTTTTTCCTGCACGGTAAACTTAGGACTGGCGCATTACGAGCCACTGTTTGACAGTTTTAACGAGGTAGTCACCATCTTTCCCCGAAGGGTTTCCTTCAGTTTACCACGCAAATATAATCAGTGGGCTTCAAGTCATTTCGCAAAGACCGGTATTTCGCAACGCTGTCCAGCCAGTTTTTCTGATCTCGACTGACCTCCATGCCATTTCATTGGCAGTAGAAAGACATCCTTCTGCCAATGCAGTCAAGTCAAGTTTGAAGGTTGTCATATTTTCATAAGAATTCATGGTATTTCCTTGTGCATGCTGTCCACAAGCAACAATTCTGAACCGTGAAAGACTGTCGCTATACCTTTTCCTGCCGAGGATATTTTTTTCAGTTACACAGCTTTCTTCCAAAACCATGTTAGGAGAATCGCGAATAACAGCATGTCCTCGTTCATCAAAGAAACTGTGTACCCATCGATTAACTTTACTGCAATCGATAGTATAGTCCCCATAGACCTTTTTCAAATGTTTCCTATTGTCTCCTTTTCATAATACCGGAACCATGCAGGGTGTTTACTAAACATACGGCCAAAATTCAAGGGGTGATTATTTGGGTTACTTAAAGAATTTTGTTTATTGATGATTTTCGGAAAAGGGTCTCTGAGATATCTAGAAACGATTGCATATACGTAATCAGCGTGGAATTTTACATTAAATCTATAAGTTATACAGTAAATCCTGTAATCTAACAGACCATTCATAGAGTGATTTCAGAAACGAACAGAGTTCTTTGAAAAAGAATTTTATTATTAAAACACAAAGCATTATCCTTTAACAAGATATATAGGGGCAACTGTTGATTCGCGCGCTATCTTTTGAAACCTAGAATAAAATATGGATCTAAAAAAGTAGTTTAAAGGTTTTGATAATAGTTATCATGAAGTATGAATCCGACAGAAGTATTTCAGAAAATTTATACCTTTAATTTTTACTTTATTCTCTAAAAACTGTCGGGTATTTAATTCCAGTGAATTTTAAATTTTGCAAAATTAAATCTTACACCTCACAAAAAGAAATATTGTAGACAAGTAGGCGTTTCGAAAGTATAAAATTTCATAACTTATTTACGATCCCTTGCCTGTTTCGTGAGCCTAGGTGAAAGGCTTATTGGGGCAAGCAAACGTTTAAATTTTTATTTATCTAGAAGGAAATGCGCGCAACATTTCTGGCTATCTACGCTTCTGATATCGATAAATTGCACAGTTTGCTTCATTGACGGTTTGATAATAAAGAATATACAGTATGTAATGTACATGCTGTTAAGGCTGCAACATAAATGCATTAAAATTTACACATGCGAACGAGCAGCCGTAATTTCCTTTATTGTATTCTGCAGGCTCAGAAAATATTTATTGTAAATATTGTATAAAATTATACGCGTCATTTAAAAATATTTTCAAATCCGCCCTATTGAAAGCCAATGCAAAAATTCAAAATAATTTTAAATAATAAATATAAATAAAATTATAGTATAAACGTTTTCAAGTTAATATTAAATTTGTAATTTAACAAATGGTTTCTCCAGATTATTAGAAACTTTATAGAACCATTGAGTCCTGGTTAAGGACCTCGGAATTGTAGACTAAGCACTTTTCATGCAGGACGAATTTCATAATGTTATAGAATTTTCATATATTCTACTAAATCTCCTTTGAATTACAAAACTAACCGTCATTTCATATCGGTCTTTTATTTCTTTTTCTATCATTTATTTAAAGGTCAGTATGTTTAGCAAATAAAAATATTTAAAAGTCAATTAGTATTTCTTTTAAAGAAAGGGGAAAAAAGTTTGCAAAATGAATAACATTATAGTTCAAGCTTTGATAAACAATATTATGAATGACCACTTGCATGATTTAAAAGCAAATATAATTTGATGAAATTCTCAAAACAGCTTCTCAATAGAAAATTAAATTAACCCGAGTGCATCATAAACCATAATATTCAATCTTTTCAAACAAACAAAAAGAAATAATGGAAGAGAGGCTCGGTTTTCTCATCCAAACAGAAAAAAAAATAAAAAAGACTTTCGTTGCCATGGCAACAAAATCCACTTCCTGCTGGCCGATCCGTTGCTGCTCGAGGGGCCTGCGATGTAAGGGTACTGAACCATTAAACTTGCATCATGCGTCATGCAACGGGTCTCCAAGAAGGAACGAATTCTAAAGTTGCAGAAGAAAGAAGACGAGTAGACGATGAACAAACTTGGTGAGTCAATAGAAGGTTGGCGGTGAGTTACAAATTTTAATATTCATGACCCTCCTCCATCAACGCAAAGCCAATTTGTCCACAGAGAGGAGGGGCGATTGAGTTGCCTCTCTATGCCTCCCTCCCTCTGAGTGCGCGCGAGCGGTGTGTGTCTAGTGGAGGGAAAATACCTTGTAAACTTTGGCATTCTCGCGGATTATGAGAAATATTCAATTTGTGATTCCCGGGTTCTCTCCCATGCTTTTTTTTTCTTTTTTTATTCCACTGTTCTATTTACTTTCAGTTCTCGTCAAAAAAATCTTTTGAAAGTACGAAATATTTTTCATCACCTTTAGTTCATTTGCAATTATCAGCCTCGCCATTTTAAAGGTAAAATTTAATTTTTAATATCTCCGAATGTTTAATTGGAAAATTATAATATGGAAAAATCGGATTCCTTTACATTTTATCATTTCCATCACTTAATTTTTTGAAGAGACTTGGGTTTCAATGGCAACAATCGATCTTTAATGCGTTCGGTATTCAACTGTCATCAGGTAAACAAAGTCTGAATTAACATGGCAATATTATACACACTTGTTGGAAAAAAAGTCACCAGACACGCTAGTATTTGCAACTGAGGACCACCTTTAGCTGTAATGATTGCAGCAATCCAACTTTCTACAAAATTACGATAGCAGTTGGCCGGAATATTAGACCATCCCTCCTTGAGTCATGCAATGAATTCCTGAACTGTTTGGGACGGATATCCCTAAGCTTTAATCGGCGCTCGATTTCATTAAAAAGGTGTTCTATAGGATTCCGTTGGGGGCTCGATGAGGCAGTCATGTGTGATGATCTTATTGTTCACAAACTACGCAGTTATACTGGCAGTTTATGGCACGGTGTATTGTCTTCATGAAAGAAACAGCGATCCGTTCCGTGAAAACGCCACAAGATAGGCAGCATTTCATTTCCTGACTGATCAGATTACCAGTCGACGTTCAATGTGCATGGCACGACAACCAGAGGTCTGACGCCAAACTATAAAAAGCAGAACCATACTATCACATCTCCTCTTCCAAATTTGACTATTGGGATTATGGACTCTGATAAGATTCGTTCTCCAGGCATCCACCAGACTCATATCCTTCCGTCTAACCTGAAAAGATTCATCACTCCATTAACACAGTTTTCCAGGTCTTTTCACGTGCCCGCTCGTTACACCACTGAACTCGACGCTGCATGTTGATCCGGGTAATAAGGAAAACTCAAGTTGTGAGCCTCGGTTCTCAATGGTTTAGTACAAGTTTGTGTTTCTCTCGATTTCTGGAACTTTGAATTCAAAGAGATAGCTGACAAACGGCGGGATTTTGCGTATTACTGTTTGTAACACCCTATGGACATGATCGTTGAGTTTCGTGGGTCGCCCACTTCGGGGAGCGCTTCGCGTTGACTCCTTGTGCTTTCCTCTCAATATAGTATCAGAGATATCACTAACCGTTGAAAGAGATATCACTAACCGTTGATTTGGGATGGCCCAATTTCTCAACAATTGTACGCACAAATAGGCCTGCAACATGGCACCCTATTATAACATCTCGTTCAAACCCTATTATTTCCTTTAGAGAAGCCATTTCATTAGGATACGATTCCACTGACTTAGCAGGATTGTATACAAAGCATTTATAACGGTTTTCGACGCTGACTTTTCATTTGCCACTGCTTACTTTGTTTCTGAGAGATGTTAGGTGACTATTTTTGCGAAATAGCGCCAAACAAAATGTAAGTCGTTTCTGTATTAAATGAAGTCCATTAGAAAAATGAAAAGGAAATGCCCAATTACATATTTAACATAAACATTGAAGCAGAATGTACATTATATTCAGGGTGATTCAGAATTTATGTTACAGAAGAATATGATACATAGAGGGTACTAAAACAAACAGTTTTTATTAAGCAATGTGTATCGTATCTCACATCGGGCGCCACACTTGTTTCAGTGTTTGCTATTGTCTGTTGCTTTAGGTTCATTGAAAGCTGAGTCATGTGGGGCCTTCTTCTTGTGGGGACATCTGAAGATCTTAGTGTATGCCACACATGTAGATCATGTCGATGTTGTTTATCCAGGGATTGTTGACGCCTGTAACACCACACGCACTACACCTGGCATATTTGAATGGGTGCGGCAGTCAACCCTTCAGCGATGGCAATGCTGTGAACAAGATGAGGGCATCAGTTCGAAGCAATTTTGTAATGCAAACGTAATCAAATGTCATTGTTTGTTGCTTTCCAGTAAAAGTTCGGTCATCAGAGAGTCAAGCCATTTGGAAGAATGGTTGTTGCAACTGAAGCAAGTGCAGCGCCATACCGGTGCAAGATAGGACACTCATTGCTTAATAAAAATGTTTTTTAGTATCTTCTATCTGCCATATTCTTCTGAACATAAGTTATAAATCATCCTGTTTAATGTTATACACGATGTGGAAGAAAGTCATTGGACCCTTCCTTCCTGAGCATTTGAACTTACGTAGACCGTCACGTGTTTGTGAGATTTAAAAAAGGAAACGGGAGTGTATTCAACGGAAATAAAATCTTGCAACATTCCAAGAAGGAGCTTTAGCTGTGAAGTAGAGACAATATTACATTCGAGAATTTATAGTTTAGATAAAATTACTAAAAAAAAACAAGAATTAAGAGGGAAAAAAAGGATTTTTTCAATCCACGCTTTTATTATTACTCTAGTAAAAAAGCCCGTCATACGACGGTGCCGCAACAGGTGAATCTGTAAAATTCGATTTTAATTATAAATTTTCGTCTGTGAAAGGATTGTGATAATTGACAGGACTGCTAATAGCAAATAAGTCGCTGTTAATATGAAAGCGAGGCTGAAAATTTTTCTTAATTTACAAACCTGCTTATCCGTAAGCCGCGGGTGCAGCGCTCGAGATTTTCCGCCATGGTAATACCCAAGATGTAATACCCAAGATGTCTAAAAGTTTTCTGCTTTATGGTTTCTGCCGTTGTTTTTAAGTATGTAGAATTCACGCCTAAGTTCGACTCTATTTTAAAAAAGTTTGATCTGTGAGAGAACTGTGATAATTGACAGTTTTGCCATAGTAAAAAAGTGACTTTACAATGTGACAAAGTCACTACTGCAATTTGACAGTTATAACCTAACACAAAAACATATCTACCTACTACTGTTAGATGTAAACTTAGCTCTTCAGTAAAAATGGCTCGTCGGTCTCTTTTTTTTTTTTTTTTTTTTTTTTTAAACCTCCCTCATTGCTCAATTTCCTCGACAGACTGTTTTGGGGGGCATATTGCACGGCCAGTATATTTTAAAACTAAAAAAATTAATTATTCGCATTTAAAGAATATTATAAAATGAGAAAAAAATAATGTAATTTGCTTTTGAATTTATCCAATTGGATTTTTTTTTATTTTATGACTTTCCCTTTTCATTGATTTATTCAACTGAAAAATTATTACTGTGCACATTTAACGAATATCATAAAAAGTAAAAACTAATGTTACCTATTTGTGACTTGAATTTCAAATTTTAAATTGAATGTAATTATTTTTTATTAAAAATTAAAACAAGTCAGGCAACCGAAATGCCCAGGACCGATAAGATTTTAAAGCATTCGAGAACGAAAAGGAAATCATTTGATTTCTAAAGAAGCCTTTCGTTGTTAGATGAAGTTGCTAAAGATGCTTCTGGTTGCTAAGCAAGGCGTACTTCTAAGGGAAATGTATAGTTCAAGCGGAATAAAAATACCTGAAAAGTTAAATGGAGAAAGTTGCAATTCTCTATAGATTAAAACATACGAATCCTTTAATTTGTCAACATTCCTATTTAATGAAATAAGCGTTAATTGTTGAAGCGTTCTGTGTAAGGGTCAATTCTTTCTTCATGAACTATTGCCAACGTTTTTCTACGTAAGCATGTACCATTGAAGGAATGATTAGCTAAAGCTGTTGTTAAAATTTGCCTAACAAAAACTAACTATTGATAAAATAAAGCGTAAATACTTACATGCCATATCCAGTGGTTTCCAGTGGTTTCGTAATGGTATCATTAAAACATGAATCATAGAACCAATTTCGATAATCATTAATTTTACGTTATATTGATTCGTGGCACATCATTCCAAGTCATTTGATATATTACATGCCATATTTTAGCATTGAAAGTTCCAGTGAACCTTAATGGTTCCATGAAACCAGGTGCCTTTGAGCCAATTTCGACTATCATTAATTTTACGTTATATTCATTCATGTCACATCATTCCAAGTCGTTTGATATATTACATGCCATATTTTAGTATTGATAGTCTCAATGAACCATAATGGTTCTAGGAAACCAGGTGTCTTTGAACCAATTTCGACTATCATTAATTTTAGGATATATTCATTCATTACACATCATTCCAAGTTATTTGATATATTACATGCCAAATCTGAGCTTTAAAAGTTTTCAGGGGAAACATATACCCTTGAACAACTAAACCACTTACCCTTGAACCAGTTCTGACTGATATTGACCAGCAAGGAAGACGATCACGTGTCTTCATTTAATTCACAAGCTTTTTCTCTGCTTTAGCTATGGAATGCCAAAGGGAAAATAGCATTTGGCAGCACAGGCCATTTATACATAGTATTGTATAGTGAAAAACGTGGTCCCTTATATTATTTTTGACCTTTTGAACCGGAAGTAGTTCACCGATTTTTTCCACCAACGAACTCAGTCTTCCGATTTCCCTAAGTTGTCGAATGGCGAAAACGGAAGTCCAAAATTCGGAAGCATTCGAAAGCTAGAGCACCAACAGACAGACAGACGGACGGACCGACGGACGCACATTGTGAAAACATAAGTACCTATCGGTCCTAATAAGGATCGTATACATGTAATGAATTCCTTAATTTAGAATAGCTAAATTACTTACTTAGAATTTAATTTCATTTATTTATTTATTTTAGTATGCTATTTTTAAATTTCAATAGATTTATATAGTTAAAGCTATGATGACCATATATTTTTTAAACTGTAGCCTACAAAAAAATGAGATTTTTTAATAGCCTTTTTCGTCGGATGCGATTTTTGGATTTTAACAATAAGTATTTTTTCATTTGTTGGAAACAGTGAAGGTTGTCTTGTTGCTCGTCACTATGGAAACGGGCATGGAGCAGGAAGAGTTAGCATTTTATATACAGCGTGTTCTCGAATAACGTGTACAAACTTGGGAGGGAGGAGTGATAGAGGGATCAAATCTAAGCAACATTTCCCTCTTTAATTTTTTTCTCTGGGGCATTGTTTTTGAGATAAAAAAATGTTGAAATCCTACCTGCAGAAAATCGTTGTTTGGATAGATACTGTGGATTTCTTTCAGTGTGATCCGATGAAGAGCTGGTAGCCAGAATCGCCGTAGCTGCGGATCGGATTCGCGAAGAACCAGGAACTTTTCAACGTATACGTCAGTCCATGCAGTGACGTTGTGAAGCATGCATTCATGCCAGAGGGAGTCAATTTGAACACTTTTTGTAAAACATTTGCATGTTTCATAAAAAACAAGTCACATTATTGAACAGTATGCAATGTATTTTTGTTCTTTTTATTGCATTATTGACCATGGTTTTGACGTGTTACAGAAGAACGGGTTGAGTGGCATATTACGTCTAGGCGATGTCCAACATTTTTAATCTCAAAAACAATGCCACAGAGAAAAAAATGAAAGAGAAATGTTGCTTAGATTTGATCCCTCTATCACCCCCTCCCCCAAATTTATCGAGAACACCCTGTATAAGATGTACTGTACATGGTTTATTATATCTCTTCAAGCCGGCGTCAACAATTTTTAAAATTAATTGTTGGTCTAACAATCAATTCGCACAAAATCGTTCCTCCACAAGTCGGCAACCAACTTGCCGACTGGAAGAGGGACGAGTGCAATGAATTTATGCCCTAGAACGCGTTCCTGTTAACCGATTTGAAAACTTTTTCCTTTAACATGCATTTTCATCGGGTGGTTTTGTGATCCTCGGAGAGTTGCTTAGGGACCCATCTGGCACAGATCTTGTTGAATTTCAGCTTATCGTGGATGATGGTCTCCACACTGCCAATGCTGATGTTCAGTATAGAAGCCAATTTTCGGACAAGAATCCGCCTGTTGTTCCTTATCAGCTCATTTGTTCGTGCGATAATGCCATCATTGACAGCAGTTGCTGGCCTTGCCTTATGAGATTCATTGCCGGTGCATTCTCCCCTCCTTCAAACTTTCGGCACCAAACAAAAACATGACTCAATGAACTGTCTTTGAAGTCTCTGAAGAATTTCAGATGCTTTCACAGCGTTGTGAAGAAACGATGATTATTATTGTTCCACTTTGGTCCACACATCGCTGTTCGCCATTTTGTTAAAACAAACTATCGGTGGTCATGGCAACCGGATGAGTGGTGGTGCATTTGCATGATAGGCGGTAGTTGCCATTCCAACAATGAAAGTTTAGATTTTTACGACAATGAAATTTACAAAAAATAAAATCTACAAAAAATAAAATCTTATAAACATTCGGAGGAGGTGCTTTAGCAGTGAAGCAGAAATACATTTACCGGTATACATTTATTAACAGGAAATTAATACCCCCCGAGTAGGGTAAGGAGAGTAGCAGACCCTGCGTTCATCCATTTATAACCCCTTTATCTGCGCTTTTAATCTCTCCCCAAGTTTTTTAATCAAAAAATCAATTTTTTCGAACATAATGTGCAGAAAAAGTAAAAAAAGTTCGTATCTTCTTTCCTTTCTAATCATTTCCGATAAATAATGGTTATTAATTAGAAAATAAAAAATAAATAAATAATAATTAATAAATAATAAATAAAATCAAAATAAAAATCTGACATTTCGGATAGAGACTATCCTTTATCAAAGCAAAAAGGATAATTCTGAAGTTATGAAAGGAGACAATCGACAATCGAACAGTGAAGTGTACATTTGTTCAGGTGGGACGTAAGCAGTGCTTACACGATTCTCACCCTTCCGGAATAAATTCCACATGAAATACACTGAAATAGGCAAGAAGCCTGACTAACCCAAAGAGGTCTTCCACACTATGAAAAAAAAATTAATAAGATTGACGATTGTCAGAAGAGTGGACGATCGTGGTCTTCCACGATTCTTAAGGACGACTTTATATATAGTTAGAATAAGGAGTAGTAAGACGGTATTGGTTGAAATACCAGAAGAGAACAAATGGGAGGCCCGGAAATGAATTCGAAGACGTGCTGGGATAGAACAAGAAAGGTTGGTTAGGTTGGTTGGTTATTAGAATTTTTGGCGTCGACTACTAAGGTCATTTTGCGCCTTTTACACAAGTTATATCTGTACGCAGCCCGGGACAAACACAAACATCCATGCCTACGCCCTAGCCCTCTCGGCCACCTGACCGGCTGGACAAGAAAGGACAAATACGAGGTGATAAGAGGGCGAGGAGAAAAATGCAATATGGTAACACATACAGAATTAAAAATGACAGAAACTATGAAAAAGGTTAAGAGTGACAGAGATCCGAATATAAGAGTTCCGCATTTAGGAGTTCTGGGTTAAAGGCCACCACACCCAGATCCGACTGAAACCAAAGAGTATAGGGACGGACATAAAATGAGCATACACGAAGAAAATTATGAAATAACATGAAAAAGAGGAAATAAAATGAAATGAACATAGAAGAAAATTATGAACAAACTTTAAAAAAGAGGAAATAGCTGATAAAAGCAAAAGATAAAGAAAAGAGCCCAAAAAGGCTGCGACAAATTAGGGAATACCTGAAGTTAGAGAGGAATATGGGAAGGGTAATGAAGGAATGGTGCCTTTGCTAAGGTTAATGCCATATCACATGCTATGCGAACGTTGAGGCATGGTGCATGGTCATGTTGATAAATGCCACATCCAGAAAGATTAAGCATAATCATGAATGGATAGACCTGATCGGCAACAATGTTAAAGACTGTTGAGCTGTTGGCAATAAGTATGTCCTCCAGGGATGAGGACTTAATTTGCATCATGAAAATATTCCCTGCATAAAATATTGCAGTAATGCAGAACAAGAACAACAGGAAACCATTATTCCACATCTGATTTTATTACAACGTATGCGCATTTCGGCAGCCAAGCTGCCTTCCTCAGCGTATACAAGAACTTGATCAGACAGAGAAGTTCTGGGGGATCAAGTTCTTGTATCATCAACTGGATCATCAGAACAGAACTTCTCTGGTCTGATCAAGTTCTTGTATACGCTGAGGAAGGCAGCTTGGCTGCCGAAATGCGCATACGTTGTAATAAACATCTGATGTGGAATAGTGGTTTCCTGTTGTTCTTGTTAATCTGTGTCCACAGTTTCTGGCTTCATCTCCTTCTATGCAGTAATGCAGTTTGGATGTTACATAAAGGTGGGAACAGACCACCGACTAGAAATATGCTAATATCAAACATTCTACAAACTACAAGAAGACAATTACATATAATCATGGGCTTTCTTACAAGCCATGATTTATTACGGAAACATCTCCTATCAGATTTTGGTTGAGTGCGTTGCTTTGGCGCACATCAAACATTCAACGTCAAGTTGTCACTCTGCGCTTGAGGTAATTCGCCAGGAACCTGTAGGAAGTCTGACTCGCTTTTTTTCGCGAAGCTGGCTTCCTGTAGGCTGGCACTACGGGTCTGGCACAATATTCCCTAGATAGAAGGGAATCGTTGGTAAAACCTCCCATGACGACCCGATCCAAATAATAAGTATGGTTGTCACATTGTAAGAAGATTCAGTGGCCTCCTCCTGTTTTCATCAATCTTGATTTGCATGGTGCAATAGATATCATGATTCATCCCACCAGGAAACGCGTTTCTAATCATCAAGTTGTCCAATGACGATGTTCCTTGACCCACAGAAGGCGTGTTGTTTTGTTTTTGCAGAGAGCAGTGACATTCTGCTACTCCAATGAGATATCGAAGTGCTATTCTGATGTTTCTCTCGGCACTGTCGCTGAAACCTGACGCTATTAGCGAATCGTAATGAGTTGGCAGTTACGTTTTCAGAAGACCTTCGATAATTAGCCTTTTGCGTTCATGTTGGTGCTAATATTTCATGAGAGGAATTCAGGAGAAATATTATTGCTTTGTTAAATGTCACTTCTCGTCCTCACAGTCACTGCTAGTTTTTTTTTTTTTTTAATGTTTACTTTTTAATATTTTCTCAACTAAAAATAAGAAATATTTTGGTCGAGATATTTGATTTTCATAAAATCTTCATTAAAATTTGTAAATTCTTAGACGTTTATTCGGCTAGCTGCACCAAAGCAACTTTATCCCTATATATTTTTGAAAAACGAAATGAAACGAATATTCTGATGACACTCTCACGACAGATCGCACACTTTTGATACAGTAAGTTTCTAACTTCATAATGCAGTTAACAGTCATATTCTTGCCTTTTCTAAGCGCCACCTAACACGCTATGTATTGCGCAAGGCTTATTTAGCAAAGAATCTATGCTTCATTAGCTAGTAACAATCTTTATTACTTTTATGTTGTTAATTCCATCGGCGACTGCAGCCTTTCGTTTATGCGAACAAGTAATTCGAAAAGCAAAATTAATTCGTGTATTTGCTGTCAAAATTTTGATTAAATTATTACACTTATTCTTTCAGATGTTCAGACAAACTACCCATTTTCTAAATGACATGAACATTAACAATACTCCCATTCCTTTTCAGTCTTTCACACTGAATTCGACTTATTACTACTCTATTTGCTTTGATTAATGCTGTAATTATAAAAAGCAATTTAAGTTTATCCATCAAATTAAATCTGGGAGAATATCTGCTTGAAAGTTAAAAAATTTAATGAGTGTTAGTGGATGTCTAAAAAAAGAACAAAAAAAAACCATTTATTTCTTCATAAACTCGATTACGTTTTTTTTTTTTCAGAATTGCCCTTTCTACAAAAGCTCAGCAACTGGAGCTGGCTTTTCTGCACTATTGAAGCATCAGCTTAAAGTGTGTCGTAAACCGTGCTAATATTTTAATGGTTCAATATATCTTCCCATTTCCTCTATTTATGAATTGAATTATACAAGATCCAAGATCACATTCCCTCGTAGAGCTTTCTGGCAAAGTCAAACACATATGGCAAATTTGACCTAATGAAGTGATCATTCACTGTCGTTCCAGGGAGAATGAAAGCGTTTCATCATTTACGAAGAGCCATAAAAATTTCCCATGTTCTTTGCGTTAGTATAAAGAAGGTTAACATCCAATTTTCTATAAATGATTCATATTGTGAGTTACTTCATTACGAGGATTGCTCAGAAAGTAACGCCCTCCGCATTTTTTTCTCTCAGCCATTAATAAAGATGTAAACGTATCTCCTTACAAGCTGCAAATTTGAACTTTACTGCATTGAACGGCATTTCGACAAATAGACCAGCTATTGTATCCGTTCAAATGACATCTCTGAACGCCTCGCGTTACAATCAACGAACTCCTATTGAATTCTTGGTCACGGAGAAAGCTCTTCCGATGAACATTCACAAAACGTTTGTGTCGTGTGTTTATAAGTTGTACAATAGAAGGAGTATCGTTCGTCAATAGCTCAGAAAATTAAATTCAGAAAATGGAGAGATTTACCGCGCTGATTTAATTATTCGTCAGCACATCACAATTCATCCATTAGCCCCACAGCTTTAGCTTTGAGTCGGCAACGGAATTCTGAAAACCCAGGAAATAATAGTCTAATTAAGTTGGACTGCGCTACCCTATCCCGAGGTGGCTTCCATTTTCATTATTTGGGTCCACTTTCATACAGAAACAAAAATTTCAAAGGATTTTTGGTCGTATCAGAAATTTAATGACAAGTTTGAACACCTTTGTAATTTTATAAACTTGTAGTATTTGGTTATTTTAAAAACGTTGTGACAATCAGTATCAAGTTTGCTAATTCCTCCGTTTTCTGTAAATACCTCAACGAGAGGCCCAATATTATGAGGAAATCTCAGAAAGCCGTCATACTATATGTAAATACAGGGTGATCCAAAAGTCAGAAAAAAACTTAAAAACTCAATAATTCGCACACGAATGTAGATAAAAAGGTTCTGTTTGCACAGAAACGATTGAAATGAAGTCGGATTTTCTCTCCAGGAAAAAAAATTAATGTTAGAATTGTTCGGTTTTTTCCCCAAAGATGGCGTTGTCAGGTTACAGATATTGGGCACTGTGTATCGGATAGTACGGCAATTCCTATATGAAGTGCTCTAACAGACATTAAAGCTCTAGATTAGGAAAGTACGGCAATCCTTTTCCGCGCCGCCCGTAGCTGCTGATTGGTAGAACGGCTGTCACGTGGGTTTGTCAGCCATTGTTGGCCCAACGCTGCGAAAGATACCATTGAAATGTATGTGGAAGATGCAATTTAGATTAAATTTTTAATGAAATATTCGTTGATTGATTCTAAATTTTAATTCGAATAAGCAAAATTTCAAGATCCTTCAATCTATACTCTTTGGAGGTTAATAAATTCGTTAAAATGTGTTAAGTATTTTTATATTGAAGCAATAACCGCCTATAGATGGCTTTATGATTGTCAAACGGAAATCACCTTTATTGATTCATTGTTAGTTTATTCTCATTGAAAAACTCATTGTTAATAAAAGCTTTCTGCTTATGTTCCACTCCGGTACACTTATTTCTTACATTTAATAATGGTTATGGGCCCAGATATGTCTCCAAAAACGTAACTACAAGTCCATGAACTTATCCAGTCTGTCTAGATTAACTCCCGCAAATGTAAGCTAAAATAATAATTGATTAATTTTTATTTTGAGCGAAAGAAAACTCATCCTTATCTACGCTCGCTCATCCAAGAGGGCCTACGACAAGAAAATTATGGCTTCCCTAGACTAAGAAAACTGTGCCGATGCAGTAAGTGAACTATTTCATTTCAAGTAAAATTACTACCAGAATAATGGCATCTGCATCGGAAGATTACATTAAATTTACTAAATTAAACGGTAGTAATTACCGATCATGGCAATTTAATATGAAATGGTTGTTAAAACAACGTGATTTGTGGAGTTAGGTAGACGGATCAATCCTGAAACCGGAACCAGATAAACCCAAAGAATTACGTGCATTTATAAAAAAAAGATGAAAATGCTCATGCCACGATTACATTAGCAATAGAGCCAGATGCACAACCGCATATTATGAACGAGTGCTAACGAAACTTGGATAACATTGGAGAATGCTTTTGAGCCTAAATCAAGACCTCGAATGGTGCAACTTATTCAAGAATTAATGAAAAACGAGTTTAGTGATACCGAAACCATGGACACTTATGTACAAGAACTCAACGACTGAAAGAACAATTGCAAGAAGTGAACTGTATTTTCACCGATGAACAACTAGCAGCTATAATGATCAGTGTCTACCTTCAAGCTATGATGGTCTTACTCTTCAATCACAAACTGGGACGACCAACGTTTTACATTCACCAAAGTCAAAGAAGCCTTGCTCACGGACTGTGAATGACGACAACTTAAAAGTAATCGCAGTACATCTGAAACTGCTGAAGCATATTTCGTGCGTTCACAACAAAAGAAAATCGAACCGAATCAATCATTTAAAGATCCAAAGTCCAATACAGTTAAGTGTTTTCGATGTAACAAGCTTGGACACATCATAGAGAACTGCATATTCCGTAAACAAACAAATGCCGAAACTTACAACAAGTCGAAAGATCACAATTCGTTTATACTTTCTCTATCAGCAATTAAAAATGATGATACCTGGCTTATAGACAGTGGTTATACTAATCATGTTACAAACCGTCGTGACTGGTCAAGACCTTTTGTGAACTACCTCCCACAGCTGCATTATCAGCTGATGGCAATACAAATGAAAACAAGTTATGTGCTACTGGTGTTGGTGATATAAGTATATAATTTTATTACAACAAAAATGAATTCCCAAATTGCTGTAGAAATCTTATGTCAGTGCGCCAAATGGAAAAGAAAGGCTAATCAGTATCTATTAAAAACGGTATTGTTCAAATCTATGACACTCAACTGGCAAAATAAAAACAGAAGCTCGAGTACGAGATGACCTCTATGTAGTCAGATTGAAAGTGCTGAATCCAAACAATAACATTGTTACTCATATCACGGAAGTTTCTCCGATTTGGCATCATCGATTTTGTTATATTAGTCAATCTAAATTGCAACAACTCATGGATAAAGACATGGTGGGTGGAATCATAGACACTCATACGTGTGATGATTGTTGTATTGGAAAAATGACAAAAGCCCCTTCAGTGAACATTAATGAACTTACTACTAAAGAAGTATTACAGTTAACACATTCGGATGTCTGTGGTCCTCTACCTATCGAATCCAATGGTAGATCAAGATACTTTATCACGTTTGTAGACGATTTATCAAGAAAACTAACAGTAACCTGCATTCGTAATAAATCTCAAGTAACTGATGCTATTGTAAAATACATTACACGTGCAGAAAGATTTACCGGAAAGAAAGCGATCAGATTTCGCAGTGACAATGGTCAAGAATACTGTAACGAGGAGCTGAAGAAGTTTTCTGATGATCGTTGAATTATTATTATGAACGGGGCCCACGCGCAGTTTGCGCGGTAATTAGTTTTATCAAATTCAATTCATTCAAATTGTTTCGTTTAATGAACTCGCATTTTTTCCTTTATTTATAGTTTTGTGATTGATTGATGTAAAAATTGTTGCTCAGACAACAATGTCAAGGTGACTTTTCAGTTCCGGCGTGTGCTTCAAGTGAGCGCCAACAATGTTTAAACGTTCAACAACAATGCAAAACGGTTTCCGTGACGAACTCGCATGTTCTCCTTTATTTATAGTTGGATTATTATTATTAATATTATTATTTATAAGCACTCACTAAGTTTTTAGAACAACAATCAGGTTCACAATGGTTATATTAAGAAATTTGAAATTTTTTCGGGTTTTTAAAATATATGATTTTAAGACATTATTAAAATGTTTGCAGTTATGAATACATTTATAACGATAACAAACAAAAATGTGACTTCGCAAATAATATGACAATTCATTCCAAAATTTAAAAGTGTTATAAGGATACATTCTGCGTTTAAAATTAGATAGCATGGGAGTGACAAATTTAAATCGTTGAGGTTGACGAATATCTATAGAGCTCTTAAAATACTGTAGGATAAAATGATTAGGGTCTTCATGATAACGTAAAGAGTTGACTAACGATTTCAATCTACAATAAATAACGAAGGACTTAAAGGGCATCAGGCCGATTTTGTAACAGTGTTCTGAAATTTTGTAACCGTAACTTGACTGATAACGTTTAAGTCTGAAGACTACTCACTGCAGATTTTAACATCTTTAGTCGATAGGTATAAGCGCATGACCATAAGCAGATGCCATATTCAATGATGGCATATATCTGTGATCGTATTAAAATGGCTAACTCTTTAGAATTTAAAAGTTTACTTAGACGATAAAACAAATAGCATTTTTTTTTTAATTCTTCGAATTAAGTTTTAAATATGATTTTGAAAGTTCAACTGTGTGTCAAGGTATATTCCTAAAACACTGATAGATTTATTGGTGGCTGGGGTATTAGGATGAAGAAATATAATTGTTTTAATAAATGGTGAAAAATAACAAAGAAAATTCCACGGCCTGGACTCGAACCAGGGAACTCCGGGTATACGCCCCGACGCTCTAACCACTAAGCTACCGCGGACATGGAAGCTGTCGCTATCAAACATGTCCTATGAGCATAGGTTAAAGCTCGGCTCCTTGTTCGCAAGCCAGGACTGTCTTTACTATTAAATGGCGAATATTATTATAATAATAATTGGATAATAGTCAAGGAGGATTATTTTCACGCCATTACCTCCGATATTAATTAATAAATGGTGAAAAATAGTAAAGAAAAATTTCATGTCCGCGGTAGCTTAGTGGTTAGAGCGTCGGGGCGAATACCCGGAGGTTCCTGAATCGAGTCCAGGCCGTGGAATTTTCTTTAGTATTTTTCACCATTTATTAATTAATATCGGAGATAATGCTGTGAAAAAATCCTCCTTGACCATTTTCCAATTATTATTATAATCATGTTTGCTTTTTGTGTATTTTATATCATGGCGCGTTCACGATACCAGGTTTCTACGCTATTTAAATCTTTCTGTAATAAAATCTTCTCTTGTTCAATATCGTCATAGTTGCATTGAGAGAACAAAAAGTTATCATCAACGTCTGATAATAAGCTATAATGTAGAGATAGATCAAAAAGGGATCGTGAAAAAAACGGAGTAAAATATGTTGGAAAACCCAGATCCTTGGAAAACACCATTGTTGGAAACATGAGAAATAGACTGGTCGGGATTATCTTTATCAACTATACTGAAATAGCGATTCTGAAAGTACGAAGTACAATAATAATGCTGAACTACGGACTCCTATATTATACGAGTTGCTGACGTGGATGGTATTAAATACTTTAGATACGTCTGTTTTTGCAAAGATTGAGGCTTTTTTCTTATCAAGAGTTTCTATGATTTCTTGATATATTTTTATTATGAGTGAGCTGGCACTACGATTGGCTCCGCATCCATACTGATTACGATATAGTAGTGGTTGGATGTACAATTTCAGTTGGTGAAAAATGGTGTATTCTATGACTTTAGTCAAAGGACGGAAAGTTGCAATGAGTCGATATGATTTATAGTCTAGACGGGATCCTTTGTTCTTGTATATTAGAGAAATAAAGGCAATCTTCCATGCATCTGGGTATTTTGAAGAAGCGATGATTAAATTGGCCAGATAATATGAAAGGGCCCAGAAGGCATCGTTTAAACATTTCAATTGCTTGCCCGTGACTATATCAGTAGGAATCGCTGAGGATGATTTCAATCTACGAATTGCAAATCTAATATCACTCAGTGTCACAGGTGTAAAACTAGAGAACCTACGGTTAACAATTCAAGGGGATATTATCGGAGTACTAGGTATCGTATGGTTGGGGTTATCTCACAAAAGGAGATTGTTTTGACCATTGCTGGCTCAAGATTCTTAGAGTTTTTTTTACATCAGTGACCATTGACCATAAATCGACTCTGCCATTCTTCGTAATATACATATTGCGTGTACATTTGCGCATCTGCGTTTTCAAGGCTAGTGTTGCCTTTTTTTAGCACATTTTCTATATATAGAAATGTGCTTATGTGATCGGTTTGTCCAGCTGTCCGTCCGTCCGTCTGTCTGTAGACAATCCCACAATTCATTGCGTTGCAATAGAAAGAGTGCAAGTATTGAATTGCTGGAAGAAACGAATTATCCTCGCATTCGGGAAAACGCGTGTTAAGAACATGGGTTCGGCTCTGCGCGTGCTCTAAACGTTAATGAGATGGTGCGCGTGCAAGATGCACGTGTTTGACGATTATTGAAAGGGCAGTTAGGTAACTAAATCAAGAGAATTTTTTTATTCCCAGGAAATCAAGTTTTTTTATGCGATAACTTGAAAACGAATTAACTTTTCAGAGTCTGTTTTCACCCATCCATTAATATGGGACAGAGTACAAACAAGTACGAACGTGAGATAGCCGGAATAAGTACGTGAGATAGCCGGGTCTAATGGCACGTGCACGTGCAAGGATGTCTCATGAATGAATATAACGGTATATAATGATAGTCTGAATTGTTTAGTAGCACGTGCCCTAATGGTGCCATATGATACCATATGGTACCATTGGAACTTTCAATCATAAGATATAGCATGTAATATATCAAACAATCGTAACAGCGTGCCATGAGTGAATATAACGAGTAAATAATGATAATGGTATTGGTTTAATAGCACGTGCCCCAATGGTGCCATATGATGTCATATGGTACCATTGGAACTTTCAATGCTAAGATATGGCATGTAATATATCAAACAACTCGTAATAACGTGCCATGAATGAATATCACGTGTAAATAATGAAAATGGTTATTGGTTTAGTAGCACGTGCCCTGATGGTGCTATATGATACCATATGGTACTATTGGAACTTTCAATGCTAAGATATGGCATGTAATATATCAAACAACTGGTAATAACGTGGCATGAGTGAATATCACGAGTAAATAATGATAATGCTTAATGGTTTAGTAGCACGTGCCCTAACTATGCCATATGATATCATTGGAACTTTCAATGCTATGGCATGTAATATATCAAACAACTCATAACAACGTGCCATGAGTGAATATAACGAGTAAATAATGATAATGGTTATTGGTTTTGTAGCACGTGCCTTAAAGGTGCCATATGATACCGTATGGTACCATTGGAACTTTCAATGCTAATAAGTGGCATGTAATATATCAAACAATCGTAACAACGTGTCATGAGTAAATATAACGAGAAAATAATGACAGTGGGAATTGGTTTTGTAGCACGTGCCCTAATGGTACAATATAGTTTTGTTAGAACTTTATATGCTAAGATATGGCGTGTAATAAATCAACCAACTCCTTACGAGTTATTAGATCTATTGTTATCCGTAGCTTATTTTTATCAAGAGCATAATGCTGTTTGGCTTAATGGTATCTAAAACTCATTACTGTCATACATATTGCTAATTAATAGTAGTTAATCGTTTGCTTCAATAGTAGATGATAACGTAGAAACACTTTAGTAATTTAATATAAAAAAATAATAGATGCTTACACATAACGCTTCAGCAATTGAGGTCACTTCGATTAACATTATGTGGGAATTCTTACAAATTAAAGAACTTTTATTTTGTTAAATGTATAAGGAATAACTTCACTGACCATTTAAATTTCAGTTCTTCAAGTTTATACGTTTAATTTCTCTCTATTCATTAGCTTATTTAAATAGTAATTTACAATTTAGTTTAAACCCAAATAGTATTTAGGTTTCACCGAAACTGGAAATCCACCCATTTGGGTGACTTTCCGTGAAAATCATGAAAATTTGGCAAAACGTGTGCACGCAACGGTAAATCCACCCATTTGGTTGACTTTCGGTGAAAATCATGAAAGTTTGGCTAAACGTGTGCTTTATTTATTTATTCTCAAGTATTTTAAATTTTGGTTAATTCTATATATCCATGTACGATGCTATAACACGAAAATGTACTCTCTTTTTCCGCTTTGGCGGTAAAATCATTCTTGTTCCACTTGTTACGATTTTCGAGGTTAGGTTGAAGTTTATAGGTTGAGTAACAGGAGTTCTTGGATAGCCAAAAGTTTTTAGACTATCAGACCACCAAGGTTTACCGCATTTATTTGTTTGTGAATTATAGGAAGAATCGCCACAAATGAATTCAATTGCAGAAAGAGTTAATCGCACCCTACTGGACATGACACGTGCAAGTCTGTCATTCTGCCTAACTTCCACAAGAATTTTGGGCAGAAGCATTAGTATGCGCTGCATATTTGAAAAATAGCGCACCCCACTCTATACTAAAAGAAAAAGTTCCAGAAGATATTTGGCTAGGTCGCAAACCAAGTATCCGTCATCTCCGAGTATACGGTTGTTTAGCGTATGCCTATACAATTAACCAAGGCAGGAGAAGAAAAGATTATTAATTCCGGTAAAACAAACAACAATTGCAGAAAACCAGAAAAAATATAAAAGGGGAGAAGAGATGTGGATATGTTCAATACAATAAAAGAAATAAAAGACTCTTTAACCACAACAACTGGCAGGAGAACACTAGACGATAGAGGCATCCTATGTGTTATGTTTGGATATGCATCACACACCGGAGGTTACGGACTGTGGAATCCCAAGGCCAACAAAGGCAACGGTGGTATTATTGAGACAAAACATGTAAAATTCAAGGAAAAGTCTCAGGTTATGAACACATTTATGGTGAAGGTCATGACTACGTTAATGAAAACTGGTTCCTAAAAGTGCGTTCTAAAACTGAAAATGTCATTTGCACTGATTTAACAAAGGAACACCCAGATGCTGAAATCATTTATGATCATGAAGACCATGAACCTCCACAACAAGAAGATACAGTCGATAATGTGATGGCCAGCACAACCAATCAGTTACAAGCTAAACAAAGAACCAAAGTTATTCGAAATCCGTGGGGTCGAAAAGGAAAGCCAGAGCAATTTGAACTCAATTTATTAAAGTAAAAGAACCCACAATTGTAGATGAAGTATTGTCCTCACCACAAGCAAGTGAATAGCGTGAAGCTATGAACGAGGAATTAAGGACATTAATAGAAAGGGATACATGGTTTATTACAGATCTCCCTAAAGACAAAACTTGCATTGGTAGCAAATGGGTCTACAGAGTCAAGACCAATTCTAATGGAACAGTTGTGAGATTTAAGGCGAGACTCGTTGCACAAAGTTTCAATCAAGAATATGGAGGTGATTACTTTGAAACTTACGCTCCAGTCGCAACATTTAACATAATTCCAAGGCCACAAGGCTATACGGTAAGCTACAAGAAGATATTTACATGAAACTACCAAAAGGATGCGAATACCCTAAAAACAAAGTTGTAAAATTGTTACGACCAATCTAAGGACTAAAACAATCTGGAAAAATTTGGAACAACGTACTAGACATTTTTCTGCAGCAACAGAAATTTCATCGTTATGTGGATTAGTGGATCTGCAGTAAAAAGTAATTTCATAGACTAAGTTCTCATAGTTGCGTTTAAGCCCTCAAAGGCAAAGCGATACTTGTCGTATATGTTGACGACATAGCACAGTTCGCCCAAAACTGAAGAAGTAATTGATGAAGTAATTGACATGTTTGCATCTAACTTCGATATGAGAGATCTTGGTGAAATCACGTATTTCCTTGGAATTAAAATTGAACAACAAAGTGAATATATCTCACTACAACAAAACATGTTCATAGAAAGCATACTAAAGAAATTTAATATGGAAGAATGAAAAACCGCTTCAACACCTCTCGATAGTAGCGTTGTACTCACCATGGAAGATTCCTCTAAGACTCAACAGGAAAAGGAAGCAATGTCCTAAGTTCCTTACCGACAACTTATCGGAAGCTTGATGTATATCGCTCTTTGTATACGACCAGATATACAATACGCTGTGGTTAAGCTAAGCCAGTTTTGTTCAAACCCTGGAAGAGAACACTGGGAACAAGCGAAAAGAAATCTTCGATACTTAGCTGGAACTAAGAACTATAAATTGTGTTACCAAAAATGTGATAAGATCAACATACGTTTTGAGATTGATGCATCATGGGGAAATGAATATGATGATAGATGCTCAGGAGGTGTAGTATTCATTTGTAATAATCTTGTATCATGGCATGCAAGTAAACAAAAGTGTATTGCCACCTCTATAATGGAGGCTGAATACGTAGCAATGTCTACTCCTGTAAAAAAAAGCTATATGGCTTAATATTTTTCTTACTGAATTAGGTTTAAATGTCCAATTACCCTGCCTTCGTTTTGCCTTGTCGAACCGCCATGTAACCAACGCGCCAAAGTAGCATTGCAAAAATGTAAGTAATTTTTTTTTATTACGAAGCTGTTGTGCCCGGCGCAACCTAGCAGAGGTTATAAGCAACATTAAACACCCATAGATTATAAGAAAAGAAATATATTTAGTAACTCGCATGTCCAGGATCTGTCTTTGCATAGCAATTCTGCATGTTGCGATTGAATGGGGGTATTACAGGTTGAAGTTACATTTAGATCTAGGCCTAGCTTGAACATTGAATGTGCCGTTCGCCCGATCATTAACTGAAGTACTGGCTGGAATTCGACTCGTTGCCGTTGCCAGGACAATTTTGCTTTCCAATCGAACAATCGCCAGCATTTTTTCTAGCAAAAATGATTTACCGGTTTCGCCAGGATCGTCCAAGAACTGAGTCTCCTTTCTGGCATCTCATTGCATATCGCATTTAATATGTGATTGTACACAATCGGCTGTTATTCATTTAAGAGCGATATTTGATCCACCAACTCTTTGTTACAGCGAACAAAACCCCGCTGTAACAAAACTAGATATTCTTTCAGAAGAAAAGTTCCCGTAATTCCCCCGGCGAGAACGAAGCGGCTGATCCGATTTCCGAGAAGAGGGAAAGCGAAGAAGCGAAGAGCGGAAATAAAGGAGAGGAAGTTTGGTTCTCACGGAAAACGGGCGTCTCTCGTTCGCCATCGAAAGTTGGCTCCCAGCAAGGCCTGGGAAAAAGGAGTATGCCAGAGAAAAGGGGAGAAATAACAGACGACGTGGCGGACCGAGCAAAGGCGTGAGCGGAGAAGGAGAAAAGGCCGCGCCAGGCGACGAGAACGAACGAGGCTTCAGCGTGGAAGGTTCGCGAAGAAGTGGCGGCGACGAGACGAGCAGGACGACGGAGTTAACGACGACACCGCCTATTTCGCCATCATTTTTCACGCCCGTCAGCTACGAAAACGTAACCTGCTTGGCCTTAGAATATTGGCAAGAGCGACGTCAATACGAGCAAGGGGATTCTTGTCAAGGATTTTAATGTATGACAGAGAGGAATATGAGGTGAAATTGGGTAAACATAATTTTAATAATTATTTAGCAAAGAATTGAGGAATTTCCTCGACTGGAGGAACTTACATGATAATAATAATGAAACATAGAAATCAATTAGTCCAAGTCGAGAGCTGTCTCATCCAATTGTAAAGGTTCCAAGGGGCCGTAAGTTCCTGGTCGAGCTAGGGCAGTTCCAATCATCTGAAGTCGAAGACGAGACGTAGCATCTACTGAACTGGGGATGTCGGACCGATGATGACCAGCTAAGGTAGTTACTGGTACCGCAAATTCAGAGCGCGGCAACCTCTCGAGGTAAGTCAACCGGGATGTGGAAGCTGTAGCAAATAGAACCATTCATTAGCATAAAAAGTAAGATAGGTAAGTAAGCCAAAGTGTTACGTTTTAAAGACTTAAGTGGCTACAACTTAATTGCTTGCTTAATACCCATCGAAGTCGATCCGATGTCCAAGTGCGGACATTCGCGCGGGCGCCCAACGCAATTGCCGGCTAAGTCATGTAATGGAAAGGTCACTTCGCTGGCCTCCAACGTCCACGGGAAATGATCACTAGTAGTGGCTTGGTGGAATGGCACGTCTCCGTACGTCGGCTTCGTCCAGTAGTGAGGAGTCGTTGTCCGCCTTTGTAGTATCTGGCTCGGGATACTCAGGTGGGGTGCTGCTCACTGGTCCCGCTGAGTCGGCTGATGTTGAGTCATCTGTAACACCTTGCACCCATATGTCGGGCGATAAATGCGAAGAGGGGTTTGGCTCATTTAAAGAGAGAGATAGAACTTGATTTTGAAAAGTTCGAAAGCTATTTACAGAATATAATTTCTTCTTACTATGCTGCTGCGCATCTCTGCGTCGGCCAGCGTGAACGGACTGGGGAGGAAGAGGACCTCTTGAAATCCTTCGATGAGCACCTCGGGGACGCTCGGCGTGAGACCCGTGCTCGTACTGCCTCTTTCTCCGTGGCTGTCTGTGGCGAGGGGACTCCTGATCGGCCGTCTTTGCAGTTCGTCTCTGTCGAGGACCTCGGTCGTCGTCGGCGGACACTTTGAGTTAAAATAAGGAAGAAAAGCATGAAAGTTTATCAAAGTTCCAATCCTTTACTTTGCCAAGGTTTCAGTCCGTTATTTCTCCTCCTATTCCTTTCGGAGCCGTTCCTTGAAATATTCGGGACATCTATTCGGTTCCTGGACTGTTGTCGGTTGCTGTCGCTTTCTCTCTGATTTCCATGCCTTGAACCCCGCCTTTTATTTGTCTTCGGTGGATTCTGGGCAGATTCTGCGCACTCGATCCGCCTATTGTCTTTCTTCTTTTGCTTCTTTCCCTCTCCGGTTGTTCTATTCCACGTCGGGGTAACAGCTTCCTCTTTTTTCTTTTTTCTTTGAGTAAAACCTTCGAAGCGCGTCTTTTTTGCTTCTTCTCCCCTCCGGGGATTTGACAATTCTCTTTGTCATATTGAGAGACGACGTTGCATCGGCGTCTTCCCGTATGGTATTGCTTCATAGAGACGACAGTATGGGTTGCTTCGTGCGGAGAATTTATGCCGGCAACTCTACGGATACTTTCAAGAACTGTAAGTGTTAACTTACCTGTTTGGTTTCGAACCATAATTACTATCTCCGAGAGCGCTTCCTTAAGTAACAGAAAGGAACATTGACTTTAAATCCTAACGTTTTTTTGAGCCACGTTTCTTCAAAGCAAACTCTTTGAGCTAATGCACGTATGTCTATGCGTCGTTTTAGGTATTATGTGTGATGCATAAATTACAAGCCTTTTATGCTCCGTAATTTTGGCTTCCGAGAAAACAAAGTTAGTGTATTCATTGACCATATATTTTGCCTTTTGTGGTAAGGTTTCTCACGTAAAAGAGATGGTGAAGCGTACTCCTAATCCGATATGTGGAATATTTTTTCTTGTGCTTATGAGTGTAATTCTATTGGCTTAGAATCATTATTTCTTATCACCACTTATTTTCTCATAATCCTAGAATTTGAATACATCAAGCGTTTTCTGGTACGTTGAAAATACTGCATTAGTACGGAACGCTAGAAACCTAACCTATTAAGAAGTGTCTGTTAGTGTCTGCTTTGCATTATTTACTAGTTAAAGTGTTAAGATTTCTTTCCGTACAATAAATTATGAAAATTGCTGTTATTTATTAAATAATGCTAATGAATAATTATTTTCAATATCCTTGGATGAGTTATAATTACAATTAGCAGTTAGAAATTTGAATTTGCACTTGGTTCTAAATTTGTTTGAAACAAGTTAATTCAACGGTTTTTTAAGCTATAAATTCCTTAGC
>JAHWFO010107143.1:47354-67286 GCA_023313115.1 Rhysida immarginata
TTAAATTATTATTATTATTATTATTATTATTATTATTATTATTATTAATCTTAAGCACTCCAAAAGGAGTAAAAAATGAAATAAAAGTTCATTTAAAAATCATAGAAACAAATATACATTCGAAATTAAAACTTGGCAGGAAAAAGGCAGAGAAATCCAATTAAGAATTATTAAAAAAGTGATTCACGCGGCTCTTAAAACGAGCGCACGTTGTCATACATTTATAGGAAGTACACGCAAGAACAGTTGAACGTATATGGTATGGTAAACCATTCCACATGGCTACAGCACTATAAGGAAAATGTTTAGCTTTAAAGACTGCCATCTTGTCAGGCACCGCAAATAGAAAACGCCGGGCTTGACGAACACTATGTTCCGAACTAAACCACGCTTTGATAAACGCCACTGGATGGTTTTCGTTACGAAGGGCGTCAGCCACCTCAGCAATAAGGGCGACCTTACTAATAATCGAGAAAGTCAGCACATTAAAACGGGAACATGCTGCTGACACAGAATCAAGTTTATTTAGTTTAAAGGCTATCCGAAGTAATTTATTATACGAGGCTTTTAGCCTCTTTTGGTTGGTAATGGGGGCAGATGACCAAAAAAAAGAGCCCCGTAAGCGAGTCTTGGCACAATAACATAGTAAATATTGACGAATTTGCGAAGTAGTTAAAAGGGATCTAATTCGCTTTACCAAAAAGTTATTGCGATTTAAAGAAGTTATAAGGTGGTCGATAAGATCATTGAAGTGTGGAGTAGAGGATCGATAGTTATGCCCAAGATCTTAAGGGGGGTCATATTGCTCGCTCCTTTTTGGACACACTTAATTTTTGTCTTGGCCTGATTCAAGCAAAGGCCTCTACTTGTATACCATTTAGACAAAGTGTCTAAATCTTGTCGAAGTAATTTCATATTATGATCATGATCTTGAGGCGGGTAAGAAGCAAAGAGAAAATTATCGTCAACATAACTCACAATTTTTAAATTAAAGTGAAGACGGAAATGCGAGGCGGTTGACACCGCAAAAGGAGAGGACCAAGACCCGAACTCTGAACAATGCCACGCTTAGACGTTTTTCCAATCAATGGATCAAAACTTATAATGTTCATTCTGGCTTGGAAGTAATCCTGCAGTAATTCGATGTAATTTTCGGATACTCCAAGGGACTTAAGATCATATAACAGTTGCGCTCGAGATATTGTGTCGAAAGCCTTGGAGATATCGGTTTGGGCAATGATAAAATGTTGTCCATTATTATAAGCAGCACAGGCTTTTACAAAAATATCAACGGGGGTCCATGTGACCTTGTAACCAGGCCTACTCCCCCGCTGCTGTTCTGGTATTTTCGACCATATAAAATCAGTGAGACCGTTAAATATCACTTTTTCAACAATTTTGGCTAGAGGGGACAAAACAGAAATCGGACGATAATTAGCAATGAGTAAGGATCTCCAGATTTAAAAATAGGGTTATTTTTTGCGGTTTTTAGAGCTGTAGGAAACTTCTTCTTTTTACAATCATCATGCACAACCAATAAACCATCCAGTGACCAGTACCATTAAGATTTTGTAATAGGCGGTCAGTAATTGTTAACGGATAGCATGGGCCTTTTAACTTAGCCTCTTTTATCAGGTGGATCAACTTTCTTCCATAAGGAACACACGGATCAGGAGATATCTCAGTACACCTAGAGGCCTGTTCAATTATTTTATGGGTTCGGGAATATTGGTGGGGTTGTTAACCCAATCCAGATAATTTTCCTCCTCCTCAATGGGCAATTTAGGTTTATCGGTAGAACAGGTTAAACGTAATAGTCGCCAAATTTGGTTCGATTTTGCATGATGAAGAACATGCTCTCTTTTAGCTTTCCTGATAGCTTTTTTGAAAGCTTGATTTGCTTGTTTATAACCCTGACGGGCCTGGGGATCATTCTGAGCCAAGAAACTGTGATAGGCCATCTGTTTCTTCTTCCATGTAAGAAGTCAATCATTGCTCCACCATTTGTTGCACTTATTGTTGATCTTATAGCTTTTCCTAAAAGCAAAGCCGGCGGCCATTGCCGCATTTGTCACTAATATGTTAAACTTGTGTAGTAACAGATTAACATCTTCTGTTTTACTAAATTCGTCTAAGTTAAGAAGGTCCAAATTTTTGTGGAAATCTTCCCTCTTAAAATTGTTATACTTCGGGAAGAGTCTCAACGAAGACCACTGGACGAACCTCAGGAAGCCCGATTGAGACTACAATGGCCAAGTGGTCACATTTGGGTACTGAAGTCAAGATAGGCTCACTATATTTAAAACTTGCAGGAATGTATATGTGGCCAATCAATGAGGCTGTAGAGTTCGTAATTCTTGTGGGGGTGGTTATAATTTGTTTTAATCCCATGGCTGAAGTAGAAGCTGTCAACATCCTAAGATCTAACGAGGCATGCAGAGAATTACAATTAAAGTCACCTAAGATTATATTAGCGCAGGATACATCAAGATTACCAATCGCGGTAACACATTCATCCATGGGAATATAGGATGGACGATAAAACAATGTAAACGCTATGCTATTGGTACCAAGAAAGCACTTGATGGAAACAAATGCCATACCATCTCTACTGACCGAGTCAATTAGAATTGTTTTAAAGTTATTTGCAACCAGAATAAGAACTCCATCGCCTCTCGTTAGGCGGTCGGCTCTAAACGTCTTGTAACCAGGGATTGTAAGTAATTCATTATCAACCAAGTTTCGGTTAAGAAATCGACCAAATGCAGCTCGAGAAGCGCCACCAGGTCGTCTAGTTTAGGTATCAAAGAACGTGCGTTAAGATAAAGGATCTTCAGTGTATCTAGATATTGCTCCTTATTAATTCTGGGGCGTGTTGGGCCTCCCTCCAATCTTTTACTTGCACCAGTAATCGTCACTAAATTTGGGATTTGGGCCATAAAAAGGGCGTATTGAAACGCACTTCGGCCAAATTGATTCATTCAGACTATCTTCCATCGAGGTATCCGAAACTCGCACAAATACAAAGGGGGAGACTTTACCCTGTCGGGTGATCCACCTGCCACATTCAATAATATGCAGTTTTTGGTCCCGCTGCAAACCAGCCAGGGTGGCACAGTCACATTCGTCACTCACGTTCCCCAAACGCAACCGTATTGTACGACTATTTTTAACGGGAATAGACCAAGCACCTGTTCCCCATCGCTGATCCATTTTTGCTTGATTCTTCTGGTGTTACTGGAAAATTGGAATTCCAGTTGTAGTCCGCCTCACCAAACTTCGTGGATTGTTGGCCTAACATTAATATTAAGGTCTATCTTAGATAAAGTTTGAGTGGCGTCCAAATGGTTATTTTCATATTCTCCAATCACCTTCTCCAATACTGGCGTCTTGACTTCTTTAGCTTCATCTCCCAAATGAATCGGTAACTTCTGTGCCGGTCCGTCAACCTTTGAGTCTAATGTGATATTTTCATTTTTGTTCTGTAACGATTTTTTTGAAATATTCTGATAAAGCTAACCATATTCTGCTTTATTTATTGGACTTCAATTCAATTGATAAAGTAAACACGACACAACCGAGAAATACGACCACGGCCGAACGCCTCGACACTTGGCGGGGATGAATGCATCGCTAGCCCGTGTGTGTCCAATGAGTTTCACGTCAATCGGACTTAGTAAAATTATCATGGATCTACACAGTTCTTCCAGAGTGTCTCTCATATATTTAAGTGATTATTACGTGTAGCAGATTAATTCCATTTTTAATCAATTTTTTTAGCATTAATTGTAAAATCTAGAGTAATATTATATGAAATAGCGAATCGAACAGAGCAGAGCTAACTGGGAGAAGAGAAAGAGCGAACATGCTTGAGAGAGGGGGGGGGGGCCACGATTCGAAACGAGCGATTGTACTGATCTAGTATGCTTGAAAGAAATGTAGCGTTTCTTGAATTGCAAATCGTCAGCGTTATTCATAGTAGTCATCCTGTCCCATATTAGTTACTCGAAACAAAGATAAAAGTGCCTAACACGTGGCATTTCTCCACTATACGTCGCTGAGACTCCTTCAAGTCACCTGCCTCGGTGTCTCGAAAAAGGAGACTCGTCTCGCCTTCTCGAGTCGCGTTTAGGCAAGACATGATTGCTCTGTCAGCTCAAACGGGTCTCATCAATGACTCCACAGCGACTGAGACCTCATTTTACCGAGTCGTGATTCGGGCCTAAGCACCTGCATCGAGGCTCAGGGTCGGCATTTTGAACACCTACTGTAATGTCATTCCTATAATGTCATTACTGTAATGATTATAGGAAAAAATTTTGTTTCCCGATACAAATTGTACATAGTATTTCATTTTTGGCCTATCTTTCTGAATCACCCTGTATAGACCAGCTGAGATGCCCGTCTTCGCCGAGCTTTTCAAGGCAAAACGAAGGCAGGGTATCAGTATCTATCTACTCTAGGTATATACGGATGTTGTTTAAGGTTTGATCCTGGGACTTGTTAATTGTCATTGCGTAAGCTGGGCGAACGGGAAGTTGTCGAAGTTTGAACTCTACAAAGTGATCAGTCGCCTGTAACGGTATTCTTGGTATTAAAACGAATTGCCGGCGTTTTCCCCGCTGAGTATTGTATAGCTTGTATTGAACCTGATTATTCGGATTGGCTGCTGTATTGTTTAATACCCAAAACGTTCAACCTAAGGACCGTCGGCCCTACGATTTACCGACAACTTCGGACGTTGCTGTGGCTTTTTACACGGCAGGGAGTCAGTGCATATGGTGATATTATTTTGCGCCAGCGCACAGAGAGCAGAGTTCGTTGGATTTTAGAAAATCGCCCATGGTATGATCCTCTGCACTATGTGCTTATATTTTCGAACGGAACGCAAGGGTGGCATGTTTTTGTGCAGTCGAAGAACAATGCTCATACCAAACGTGTTACATACACTAGTTTTAGGCTTACTATCTTCAAATTTGTCACGTAACTGCTTAAGCTCGGCGAAGACGGATATATATACAAAGTTGTTTCTGTTTAAAAAGTGTATTCTGAAGGGAATTCCAAATTCTTCTTTTTGCGATTGAATGAGGGTATTATAGTTTGTAGTTATATTTAGATCCAGGCCTAGCTTGAACACTGAATGTGCCGTTCGCCCGACCATTAATTGAGGTGCTGCAATTCCACTCGTTGCCGTTACCAGGGCAATTTTGCCTTCCAATCGAACAGTCGCCAGCACTTTTTCCAGTAAAAATGATTTACCGGTTTCGCCAGGACCGTCCAAGAACAGAGTCTCCTTTCTGGCGTCTCATTGCATACCGCATTTCATATGTGAATGTACACAATCGGCTGTTATTCATTTAAGCGCGATATTTGAATCCTGCAACGCTTCAACTTCTTGATCAGCGAACTGATGCAATTAAGACATCCCTTGATAATCCTTGAGTCGGCGTTCATTGTTCATCAGGTACTGGTCCAAATCTGTTAATGTGAGATACAGCACTCGAAGATTGGTTGCTTCTGAGTTGAATTGATGCTGATGGTCTTCTAACAATGCGTCTGCACAACTATTCCACATTCGCTCAGGTTCCTGGGGACTTACAGTATGCCAGAATGACTGCAAATAGATGTTCGAATTGTCAAATCTGGAAAACAATTGCTTCACGCATCGCATGCAACGATGCCATTCTTCATTGTCCTTTAGCAGCCTTAGAGCTTTTGAAGCCTCCTGGAAATTATCTTGCAGTACACCAACAACTCTTCGAAGACCATCAAATGATTTTGGACCACGAACATGTCATAGCAATCGATGCTGTCGACTTCCGTACACCGTTGGACTCGCAAAGGCTTCTTTGATTTCGAGACTATCTGAAATTTTCTCTTCTTCGGCGCTATTTCCCTATTCATTAGGAATCATTAAAGTTATAGCGCTTTAAAGTTTCGTGACGTCACTTCCGGAAATCTATCTTGGTACAGACCCTGAGCAATTTTTAACTTAGCGCTATAAATTTTTAACGGAGCCTCAGATCGAAAAACGCGACTGGACTTTTTTGCTCAGAATTTCACCCTCTACCTGCCTTTTCATATTGGCACGACCTTTTAGAATCACCCTAGCCGATACCGATACCGATATTCCTTACCGATACCGAATTTTAAAGCGCTATAACTTTTTAACGGAGCTACAGATCGAAAAACGCGACTAGACTTTTTTGCTCAGAGTTTCATCCTCTACATATTCTTAAATTTGTGAAACGTCGTCCATTTAACACCCTGTATATATACTAGCTGGCCGCCCGTGCTTCGCAACGGAGTGTTACAGAGCCCTTATTACGATAATAGCTGGGTAACAGGATACCAGCAACACTTCCTAGAAAGCAAGCCTGTGCACGGAATCGTCATACATTGTTAGAACATCATAAAAAGTCAGAATTTAGGGCTTATTATTGGTAGATATACAATTAACACTGACTTTTTATGATGTAACAATGTATGACGTGTCCGTGTATACGCCTTCTTTCTAGGAAATGTTGCTGGTATGTTTTTAACCTTTCTAGGTGGTGTTGGTACCGGCCACTCTACAGATGAAAAATTTAGGAATAACATTGAACTCAATAACCAATATTTGTTTTACGTGTTTTGGATACTATTCAAAAGAAATTTATTGCACCAAACCACATATAACAATGAATGAATTTAATTATTTGGACAATACTTCTGTGTAAACCACATTTTTAGTGAAAACTCTGTGGTCTTTATTCAAGTTGCCTTGTTCGTCACTTGCAAATGTATTTACGTTTACCCTGACTGTCTCGAACGATGTTGTTCTTGAAAATGCAACGTAAAGTTGGCCATAATTGAATACTGGAGATGGCAAGAAAAGTCAAGTGAATCCAGTGTTTATCCGTGGCTTTTGCTGATCGTCATTGCGATAGAAAGTCTCAATGGAAACTGTTTTCGTCTTAATATAAACGGAAGAATGACTCTTGGAATAAATACCCTGGTACCTTTAAAAGATCCTGTCAGTATTTCACAGTCAATGACTTTTGACATTTGCTTCACAATCATTCTCGTGCCATTGCAAAGACCTCTTGTGGAGTCAAGGTTTCTTAGTAGCATGAATACTGCACCAACTTTTAAGTTAAGTCTATGAGAAGGCATATCTCCGGGAGATAAGCTATTTAGGAGCTCTGTAGGATAGTTTTCTACCTCCTCGGCATTTGCAGTATCTTGCTGAATCGAATCTATGCTCGTGTAGCATTTCAAGTCAGACTGAATTCGTCTAAGGACATTTTCATTTAGTTGATGAGACTCATGGTTTTTTTGAAGTGAAGATTGCACGATTTGCGATGCTGTTATCTTCAGGTTGGACGAGTTGAGAAAAAACAGCGTCAACAGCGAAAAAATGCATCCATTTTCAAGACATACTGGAGGAATTTCGAAGTATCCTTTTTCTAATCCAGGCTTTTGAAGTTGTCCATCTCCAAGTCTTAAAAGCCAATCGGAGAAGTCTCGGTGTTCTTGTGGAACATTCTTGTCATTGGCACGCATATTTTGGTCTAACTTCAGGATCTGAACATCTTTCCAACATTTAAAAAGGAAATACATATCGAAATGTTGCCGAAGCCTTCAATTGCAGTCATTATCCATGTCGCTCTAATGTGAATTTCCATATATGTCATGAATTGTGTTGGTGCTGCTCCGAAGTTTGCAATAATTAGGTTAATATAATGATAAAATAGTACTACTCTTTATGCATGACGAAATTATATCAGTTCTACTCCCATGTGGAATAACAAGGAGAATTTGCCTAAAGTCTCCACCGAAAAGAAACACGGCACCGCCAAATAGTGTATTGGAAGGGACTTGAGCGCCGTTCAGCGAAATATTCCCTGTACAGTATGTTAACGGCGTTTACACCATGATGTGGGGCCATGGGTGGTTCATCCCAAATG
The DNA here is from genome assembly GCA_023313115.1 of Rhysida immarginata. Lineage (NCBI taxonomy): Eukaryota > Metazoa > Arthropoda > Chilopoda > Scolopendromorpha > Scolopendridae > Rhysida > Rhysida immarginata. The sequence goes on from JAHWFO010107143.1 coordinate 55,304, forward strand.
ATGACTTTTGCTTTCTTCAGTTCTTTTGCTATATCACTTCCATGTCGAACATTACAGGTAGGTGTTTCGTTAATTGGGACAGGGAGCTTGAAGAGGCTGTGAGAAGTTTTGCCTCCCTCAAGCAATGTCGCTGCTATGCCCGTAAATGCACATTGCAAAACTAAATCGTCTGTGCTACGAACATAATGCATAATTGTTTCGTAGAGGAAGGTTTTACCACTTCCTGCAGGCCCGTCAATAAAGAAAAGCCGTTTTGCTAAATTAGGATTTTCAATTGGTTCCCTAATTTTTTCGTAAGCCCGTTTTGTCCTTGATTTAGCATTTCGTATATTTCATCGAATAGAGCTTTTTCAGTGTCTGTGTCGAAATACTTGTTTGAGTGGATGTGCTCGTCATAATTGTCATATGGAACCTCGAGCCCAAAATGTGCCATTGACTTTCCATGTGTCTGCAACACAGATTCTGTTTCTTTGAATGTCATATAGAGGCTTTTTCTCCGTCAAGAAAGCGTCTCTTATAGTCTTTATGTCTATCGAACAATTTGGCTGCATCAGACGGTTGACACATAATGCAGATAAATACAAATAATTGCTTAAGCTGTACTGGCATTTCATGAGTTGCAGCCTCATTTAGGCAAATATCCCATTCCGAGTCATCATCAGGCTTCCTGGAAGGTTAAATATGAAACAGGAATTCCTTAAACAGTTCTTAAATCATCAAAAGAGGTGGCTCCTCGAACATGTAGAAGGAGAATTCGGAGGAACCATTTCTCCCTCTCTGTGGGACTTACGGTAAACATCCTAGCAATTGTAGTTTCAAACAATGCTAATATAAAATTGCCATCAACAATGCTGATACGAACAATGTATGTGTAACCTTGGCAACATAGCGATGATATTAGCCGATTATATATATATAATATAGATAGATAGATAGATAGATAGATAGATAGATATAGATTTTCTATTACAATATAATTATCAAAGTAATTTTTATATTTATATCAAAAACTTCAATTTAATAGTTCCTATTGTATTAAAGTACTAGCAGAGGAGCCGGCGTTGCCCGGGATAATTACGCTTGTAGGTAAACAGAACAACCTCAAAAAGCTAAATTAAACCTCCAAATTGGTTAAATAATAACTCAATCACTACTATCCATTCTAAGAAAAATCCGAAAGACAGGAATTTACCTCTTCACTGAAAAAATCCATTCTAGGTGATATATCGGGGCTTGATTTACCGAAAAAAATTTTTTAAAGGCTCATAATGGATGGACCTCTCCAAGGATGCCTTCTAGTTTAAATAATTTTTTACTCACGTAATCTTACTTTAGATGTACACTTGATGTTGTTGCAATTTCCTTTCTTCTTTCGATGTCTTGAAGCAAAAATTGACCATTCATCACTTTGTGTTGTCTAGCGGTCGCCGATTCTTCTATTTACTTGCTTACCATTTGCTCAGTATAGCACGGAGCTAAAGGAGTGCTTCCTCTATCGTCTTTCACTCTTTCTTAATAGTCTGCTAACTCATTATCTCCAGTTACTGATCATTTTTAAAGATTTTCAAGAAATTGTTAAATACTAAGAACTCTCTTTTCTAAGAAAAGCCTGAATAACATTGAATTCTATATTGCACAAACTTTGCCTTGCATTGTTGGTCATGAGACATATATTGTTGATCCTTGCATAGTGTTGGTGCATTGCGTTTGACACCATTGTTGATACCGATTGTTGCACAAACTTTTATTTGAATAGTTGGTCATGAGATATATATGGTTGGTCCGTGCAGGGTGTTTTTGAATTGCGTGTTGATACCATTGTTGATACTTACTGTTGCAAAAACTTTGTCTTGCATTGTTGGTCATGAGATATTTCTCATTAATATGCCCTACCATAACCATGAATATCGATTTTTTTCATCAATAATTATTATTTTTTCGAAATCTGAGGTAGACATGTATGCGAAATTTTATCAAGATCGGAATAAAACTGTAGATTTGTATAAAAAACAAACAAACAAACAAACCCACAAACAAACATCCTTCTTTATATATATAGAAAGATATTTGATATTTTTTATAATTATAGTTTTTTTAATAATTGAATATTTTTTAAAATTTAATAAAATTAAATTTGGTAAATTGATAATTGATAAAACGAGTTTTCTCTATTGCTTGGAACGAGCAAATTTCGTTGGAGCGTTCCTATTTGGCCTGGCAGCATACGTAGAAGCCAGCGTGGGCAGATTATTGCGACGGCCGTAAGTTTCATTTGGCAGTAATTTTTTTGGGAACTGTGAGTTTTATAAATACTTTTATTCTTTAGTAAAGTTCTCGTGAACTTTGTTATTAAAAGCAGAACGTTTCTTTTACGCACCGAACAATTTCTAGAGCGTATCTTTGCTTAGAAGTTAAGAGACGTAGTCTTTTTTTTTTTTTTTTTGCGTTCTTATCTTTGTTACCTTATGTCCGCAATGTAACATTCCAGATTCAAAAGTTGAAATAGATTTTTATTAATATTTTCGCACCTTGTTCAAGATTTATTAATGTCTGCAAGTATGTTATTTAAGTTCGTACAATTTTGCAACATAGGAAAGATTAAGTGTGCAATTTTCGTGCTTTTCTGTTTACGAACACGGCTGGGGGAGTTTTTCTAGTGAAGAGTACAATTACAGTCTTTTAATTAGTTTTTTTACTGCGTCTCTAAATAGCATTTCTTTTTGTGAATCTGTTACAGATTGAAAGAAGAATTACCAAATTCTATAACGTTATTATCTGATTTTATGATAAGACATTTTTCATTGGAACTGGACTTAATAGTGACTAAATAGTGTCTTTACAAATATTGTAAAATTTACTGAAAGTGCTTGATACTCATTTACCATATTGATTTAAGACTTTATTTAATACTATTACCTGGACTGAACTGGACTTATATTCGTTTATCCTTTGTTCTGTGAGGATTTATGACGTGTATCTTAAGTGAAGAGTTCACTGTGCAATTTTCCATTTGACAATACACTTATATTAGTTTACATTTTTTTAACTTCGCTATTAAGAAGCAGTTGATTAGAATCTTAGATGTTGTGTGTTTTCAACCATAGCTGTTAATTAATGCTTGAAAAGAATTTCTACCATTTAAGTAAAATTGTTATACACTATATGATCACAAATATCCGGACACATGCACGTTTGCGCTCTAGCCACGATTTCATGGAAATCAATAGGGCGTTGCACATCCCTTTGCCCGAATCACAGCTTCCACCCTTCGGGGAAGACTTTCCACCAAATGTTGGTAGGTACTTTCCGGAATGTTCCTCCATTCCTCCCGAAGAGCGAGAATCAGTTCAGGTACAGAAGTTGGCCGATGTGATCTGGCCCGCAAGCGTCTTTCCAATTCATCCCACAGACTCTCTATAGGATTGAGGTCGGGACTTTGTGCCGGCCAACCCATTTCTTCGACCCCTGAGTCCGCAAACCACTGCTGTACACGCCTCGCTTTGTGGCACGAGAGCATTGTCGTGTTAGTAGAGAAATGGCCCGTTTCCGAAAAATTGCCACAACGTTGGAAGTGCACAGTTGTCCAAAACATTCAGATAACGGTCGGAGTTCATGATTCCTTGCACAGGAACGAGCTGGCCCAGTCCGTACCATGAAAATGAGCCCCACACCATGACTCCTCCTCCTCCGAACTTGACTGTGGGCTCTGTGCACTCAGGTAAGAAGCGTTCTCCAGGTATGCGCCAAACCCAAACTCGTCCATCGGATTGCCAGAGTGTGTAGCGAGATTCGTCTGTCCACATTACACGTTTCCATTGGTCCATTGTCCAGTTTCTGTGGGCTTTGCACCACTCCAGACGTCGCTTGGCGTTGACCCTGCTGATGTGGGGCTTGTGGGCAGCAGCACGGCCATGGAATCCCATCGTGTGCAGTTCCCGACGAATTGTCATGGTACTGGCATCATTTGCAGAGGCGTTTCGAAACTCTGTGGCAATTTTTTCCGCCGAGGACTTCCGGTTGCTGCGGGTGACACGACGAAGCACTCGACGGTCTCTGTCCGTTAGTTTCTTGGGTCTACCGGTTCGTTGTTGAACTGTTGTTGATCCCCGGGTCTTCCATTTCATAATGACATCGCCTACTGTTGACTTGGGTATCTGAAGAAGGCTGAAAATGTCACGCACGGACTTGCCGCATAGGTGACATCCAACGATGGTTCCACGTTGGAACTCACTGAGCTCTGCCGAACGACCCATTCTTGCCAATGTCCAAGCAGAGTTGTGTCTGAAGGTGTGGGAAGCTATTTAAATGATGTGCAAGTCATTATCATGTGACACTGGGCCAATCGATGATCTGTGAGGGGTGTCCGGATATTTTTGGTCATATAGTGTATTTGTTAAGCCGCAATTGAAATTCCTAAATTAGTATTGTGTAAGAGGCATAGATTACCCTGCTAGAATAAGTAATCCTAGTAGCTCTAAATCTGTTTTGTTGTAAATTCGTTTCATTATTTTACTTATGCACAATTTTAAGGAGACGTTAAGATTAACTGTGTTTTGATTTATCCTGTATATTTATTTCATTAGTTAAGACATTGAATATTGTGGTTTTGTTATTTGTTTCAGACTGCATTTTGAAACCATTAATCAATATATTATTAATACAATAATCTTAAATCCGTAGTTGTTCGTACTTACAAGGGAATCCCTCGAACTTGTATGTCAGAGATTTCCACCATATTGAAATATGTTATTCATCTGAAGCTACTACAGATGCTTGCAAAATAAGAGAGTGCAACATTCTGTTTCTTTCAAAATAAACCGCGAAAACGAAAAAATTTGAGCATACATAACCATACAAAGACTCCATTGTTAAAGCGGATAGGCTATGTGGGATTCCCTTGTTAGTGAAGTTTTGACGTGCTTATCAAATAATTAGCTTTCACTATGCATTTGGCACGTGACATTAGGTTGGTGCAAAATTATTGGCCGTTTGCATTTTGTAGATGTTGGTGAGCCGGTATGCAAATTATTTCTCGACTAATACACGTGACAAATCATTTTAAAGCTATAGTTCTTCTCTTTAAGCTGTGAAAAGATAGATCAATTTTGAAAATGTTGTCTAATCAAGCGATACGCATCATTTTATTGCATGAGTTCAAATTGGGCCATAATGCTGCTGAAGCAACTCGAAATATCATCAAAGCATGGGGTGACGAGGCAACTTCTCAACGTACAACGAGCAAATGGTTTGAAAAACTCCGTGGCGGCAATACATCTAAAGTTGATGACAACCTCTTGAAGACATTAATCGAAGCCGACCCGTGTAAATCCACACAAGAAGTTGCCGAAGAGCTCAAGACAGTCATTCGCCACTTGAAGCTAATCGGAAAGTTGAAAAAGCTCGATAAGTGGGTGTCCAAGTTTAACCAAATGAAAGCTGTGGTGGCTGTTTGGTGGTCTGCAACCGGACTCGTTCTTCACAGCTGCCTGAATCAGGGTGAAACCATTACTGCCTGGTCATACGTTCAACAGCTCGACGACTTCTACCAGAAATTTCAACAACAACGACCACCATTAATCAATCGGAAAGGTCCCATCTTACTTCACGACAGCGCTCGACCGCACGTCGTAATGGTGACCCAGCCGAAGTTAAATGATCTTGGCTATAAAACTCTTGATCATCCAGCATACTCACCTGATCTTTCGCTGACTACCACTTTTTCAAGCACTTCGACAATTTCAGGCATGGGAGATGCTTCAAAAACACGACGATGGAAAACTACCTTCAAAGAGTTCGTCGCCTCCAGAAGTCCAGTATTATACGCCAGCGGAATAAATATGCTTTTCTCCTTATTCTAATACTCTGAGTCAAAATTATATACACTTACCTGATTAAAATTGCACATTGCATATGATGTATATTTAAAAAATATGATTAAAAATATATATTTTTTAATTTTGTTTTATTCTTTTATTTAAATGTTGATGTTATTAAAAAAAATAAAAATTAAGCAAATTGATAAAAACATCTAAATAAAATAATTACAAATTTAATTCACATGATATTAAAAATCTAACTTAAAAAACAATATTTTAAAATCAACTAAAAGAATGTACATAAAAACGCGTTTCCTGATTTAAAAGAAAAAAATCTTATAAGTCACCTCACTTTAAGTAAAGTCTGAACAAAATTTATATTAATTGACGTGATTGTCGTTTTTGAAATATATACTTAAAGAATCGAATAAAAGAGATAAAATATTCAGATCACATTCTGGCATTATGCAATATTCTTAAAGTTATGCAAACTGTCTTTACACAAAAATTCAATCTATCTATAGAGGCATGTCGTGGAGTTTATAGTCAGTCTTGGAATAGAAAATCTTCACTCTCGAAATTGAGATTGCACGAAAAGTCGTGAAGAATCGGAAAGTAAAAGGAATGTCTGAAGTCGTAATTGACGTGAACAGAAAAAAAATAAAGTTTAAAAAAAAATAAGACGTTCTCACGTTGAATAATATCAGGTTTTAATTTAAAGTTGTCATTATCATAATAAACTCGAAGAAGTAAATTATGAGGAATAAATAAAGATAAAAAAAAGTCACCCAGGAAATAAAAAGCACTGAAAATTTCGAAATGACATTTTTCAAATACGATTGCAATAGCAGTTTTAGTACACAGAACAAATAAGATGAGTCACACAACACAAAGTCTTTTCTTTTATTTCAATATTCCTAGAATAGTCTCTTATTTCAATTCCAGCTGAGAAAGGAATTGAATTTGATCCCTGTTAAAATCCAGGGAAAACGAAGAACCCTTAAAAGGATTCACAATCGGGGTAAAAAAACAAAAAAAAAAAAAAAAAGGAATGGGAAAAAGCAATTCCCGCAGAATTCTCTTTGAACTTTACGGTGATGAATAAAGATGTGATTAAAACACAACCATCTGTACGCGGGAAAGCAATCAAGAAATGAAAAAGGAAATTAATTATTTTAGAAATTATGCTGTAAAGTCTTGGAATCTAATGGCTTGAACGGCTACTGCCGTTAAGAGTCGCCGTCGTCGGGAATGCCAATGTTATAACGCTGGAGATCGGGCAAAGTGTCGAACGGGCGCACCGGCCACGTGTTCGCCCGTTTCATGGACTCAGCTGCCTGCTGCAGGAGCTCCAGTTTTCGAAACATGGGAAAAACGTTTTGTTCAATCCATTCTGCCACAGTGTATTCGTCGAAGACTTCGCGCAAAGCGTCACGAGACTGCTTGATCAACGTCTCCACGTCGTAGTAATAGCGAGGAAATTCTTGCATGGTGTTGTCTATGCGAGTGATGCTCGAGAAATTGTGACGGATGTTGTACTCGGTGAGCCAAGCTTTGCCGACGGTTTCGGATTGGAGATATTCGGCCACAACCCTTTTCACTCCGGCCAATCGCTCAGTCGCTTTGAAGAAGGATACACCCGGGAAGAAACACCACGAGAGCTTGCTCCAAAGATAAGGATCAGAGTCGAGGTCGAGAAAGGTCGTGTAGCGCTGTGATTTCATGCATTGCAATGCGTCGTAAAGGTCGTGCTGAAGAGTTTCGTTGAAAAAACCACGAGACGTGGCTAAGAGATTGACTGCAAGAGACGGCACTGCGGCCGGCAAAAGCTCACAAAGTGTGGCAAAGTGATCATAGCGTTGCCATCCCGTAAGCGCCAAACCTCGTATCTCGCGGAATCGACTCTGCTCTCGGGCCAACACCTCCACCCAGGCCAGATTGTTCTCCAGGTGGCGCTTGACATCAGGCACAGACAACGTCTCCCCAAAGGCGCCTTTGAAGGCCGACGCCGCCCAAATATAAGGAAACACTTCAGCATACATGGACCAAACGTTGCCTGAAATGAAGCGGTAGATGTCAGCCACGTAGGTCCACAGCATCGGTTCGACCAGGTTACCCAAGTCATATCGGCGTACCATTTCGGCCGACATATGGTGAAACATGTCGTCCCAGACGATAGGGATGACGCCGTGTTTAGTACGGACGTAGCTTGCGATGTTCGCAACGTGCTGTAAGAAGACGTCTTCGCGTGCTTTTTGTCGGCAAATAGGGCAAGTGCCCAGTTGGAAGACTTCGTCACAACCAATGTGCAGCCAGCGAGCGTCTGGATGCAGAGCCAACACCTGGTCGATCATGTGTTGTACGAGCAGCTGCGACTCGTTACGGGACGGGCAGAGCGCTTGCGGGATGGTGGGCTCTTCACGGAGCCCTTTGAACTGTTCCAGTTTCAGTACAAACTCCAAATGACCAAAAGTCTGAACCAGTGGTATGACGTCTAAGTTGTTTTGCTTTGCGATTTTCAGTAAAGCTCGGACTTCGTGGCGACTATAATGGTTGCGAGCGGCGATGGCTTTTAAAGGTTCGTCATAAGGGAACATATCCTCATATTCGATAAGCAAACCTGTGGCCCCTAGACGCTTGACCAGAGGAATAAGTTTTTCCAGGTAAGTTATTTTCGGGGGAGCACCTTTCAAATCTAAATGAAAAAGCCGCCTCATAGGTACAAAAATTTCATCACTGCCTTTTTTCTGCTTAGGAACACCACCTCTGTAGTCCATCTGAATACTGTTGCTGCCATTTGAATTTAACCAAAAATCCTTGTAGCGTGGTTTGCCCACAAGAAGTTGGTCACCTTCGCTGTCGTTAGATCCGACATAGTTTTCTTTTACCACCACTGGAACTTTTTGAACTTTAGCATAATTTGTACCTGATGGATTATATTTTTTGGGTAAAGGTTCCCCGATTTCTTGTACCCGTCGATCACGTACTCGTGCATTCCCTCCAACTTCTTCCGATCGGATCTCACCAAATGCATGTCTCTGTTGTTGGTAAGTATGTTGTTCGGCGAACCTGTCGGAAACATTGTTCGAACGACCATCAAAGGTTCTCAAGGTTCGCTGCCCGCCGACGGTGTGAGAATGAGATGGGTTATCATCTCCATAAAGGGTTCTGTATTGAACTAGAAACATGGACGCCGCGAACAGGGCCAACATGATTAACATCACTAGTCGTCGTCGCCATAACGAAGAAAACACGTGGTAGGCGTAGCTACGCATTAGGTCAAGAAGAGCGGGAGAGGACGGCGGCCTTCGGGCCCAAATGCGATGAGAATCTGCAAAGAAAGACAAAGTTTATTTTAGCAAAAGTTTACTAACAATTATTTAATAATAAATTATTTATAAAATTTTAAGTGGGAGAACAAAGGAACGAATATCAAAAAATGTTATAAAAATTGTGAAAACATAAACACTAATAAAAGAGTAAACGACAGGAAGCAGAAATACAAAATGTTTAAGTATCAAATTTTTAGATCGCAGGTAAATTTAAGGGGAAATGTAAACTTGGATATTCATATGCATATTCATGGGTCAGAAATAACGTTTGTACTTAAATACATTTCCCTACAACAAGGGACCAAACACACCCTTCAAATCATAACATCCGATAAGCCACTTTGCGAGCATGCTTTTACATAATCGCCTAAGTTCATTTCACATTGACATTCAAAGATAACAATGTCAAAATATTGGAAACATTGTCGATCCATGATCAACTTTTCGTAATGTCCTCAGGAAATGGAAAGAGATAGGCATTTACATAAAAATCCACGTCGGACGTGCCATAAAACTCACCCAACGCAACGACGCGCTCTGCGACGTGAGATGCAAAAAACGTCGCCAAATAACCCTCTACATCATCAATAATGAGTTTCAATAGGCAACATGAGCCACGGTGTTTGCCAATATTCTAAGTATGGAAATACATACCATTAGCACCTACAAGACATGTGGCCTCATACAAAATCAAACATCTTTCGCCCAACAAGGCAGACAGATTCTGGTGGTGAACCGGACAATGTAGCAACGGGAAAGGATCTTATGGAGTTACCAGCCCCGTTACACTGAACCGTTGTGATGGACGTGTCTAGGTCTGGCGAATGTCATGTGAACGTCTTTTAACTGAGTGTATCGTGGCCTGGTCGAAAGCATGCCCAGAAAGCGGTTAATACGAGTATAATTTCAGTATGAGGTGGATCATTGAGACAGTAAATAAAGACACATGTCACCTGCTTTGAAACAATTTGCTATACTGTACATTACTGTAGGGTGAATTAAAAATATAGAGAAAAAATTCAGGGGGATGATTCCTTATAAGAGAAGTAACAAAAAAAAAATTCACATCAAAATATGTCCGGAAATGCATAGTATCCATTGAAATGGCAATAATATTGGTGATCTCGTGTAGCGGATGTACAATGAGAACTTTTACGCTTGGTCACCGGATTTACACCCCCTTGCCTTTTACTTTAACTTATGGGGTCGCCTCAAAAATGTTGTGTATGCGGAGACAATTCTTGATATAGAGACACTTGAACAGTGTATCACTGCAGCCTGGAGCATTATTCGGGCTCGAACATTCGAACGAGTGCGGCAATCCATGATGCGACGTGTGAACTCTTGCACTGCATACCAAAGAGGCCACTTCGAACATCTTTTGAACGTTCTCAAAATTACTGCCACATTAATGTTATGTTCTGTACTAATTGCTCTATTAAAGTTCATCAAACCGTCTACTTCCGGACATAAATTCATACGTGATTTTTTGTTCCTTTTCTGGTCAGGAATCACCTCCAGAAGCTTGCCCCTCTTATTTTCGTTCAGCCTGTATATGTCTGATTTTTGAGGCAAATTTCTCTTTAATATCAAATGCTGATCTGTTTAAATAAGTAATGGTTTTTCTCTTTATGGACTCTTTTCAAATTTCATATACGATAATAATTAAAACTATGATACCCTTGTTTGCATATTTTCATAATTAATTAATTAATCAAATTAATAATCACGTCCAGCATATAAAAATATTCCACAATAATTGTCAGTTAAAGATACACGTACTATATAAAAGCTGATCTATAGTGTACATAAAAGTTTTACGCAATAGAAAATTATATGAAGTCATTTAAAGAGGATGCAATGGAAGGAAGTAAACCATACACACGATATTCTGTAGTTTCCCGAATAATGATACCGGTTATAATTTTATCAAATTGTTTAGTAATAAATTACTGAAGCTAATAGACATTTACTGAAAGGTCAATAAAGGAAATCATCAGAGAAAATTTAAATTCTCATCGGAATAATTTCAAACCCTACCAATAAATATTCTTCCCGATGGAATACAGGGAATTGGCTCGAAGGTTTTAAAATAACACGATGGATCGCAAAATTCAGATCTTCAAATTTTGCATTAATGACTAGCAGTAGTCATAATAAATTATTTAATCTGACTCTGAAGAAGGCTTTGTAACCATACAAACAATTAAAATAAATTTTTTATAAAGCTCTATACCCTTAATTATTTTTTTATAAGCAGGAAAAATCAATAACATTTCTCTTGAATTTATGAAACGATTTTCTCTTTTGTCGCAATCTTTATATTGTATCCAAATATAGATTCTTAGTAAAATAGATATCAGATGCGAAGGAATTGTTAAATACATAGTTTATTTAATATTTTGAAAGTCGCATTGTTTCATCGTATTCCGTAAAAAGTTGATTCAATATCACCTACTCAATATCAGATAAATAATATCTATATTGCAAAATCCTAGTAAGTTTATCAAATTTATATAAACTGTAACTGAAATGTACAGAACACACATAAAGCAACATTCACATACAGAAGCTGAAAGATTCAAACTTCATCGTTCAGAGAGAGGCAGAGACCTTATTGACAATCATTTTGCATTACAATGATTACAATGTGCGTTGGTAGGCCTAGATTATTTTATTTTTAACAATTAACACAAGCAATCTACTGTATGACTTTTACAGTAATTGTTCGAAATGACCGCTATTTGCTTCATAGCACAATTCGCAACGCCTCATAAAGTCAGTCACACAAGAATTCTTTTATCCAAAAAAGTACTTGTCACCAGTGTACACCAC
>JAHWFO010107143.1:74007-126085 GCA_023313115.1 Rhysida immarginata
TAATAATAATAATAATAATAATAATAATAATAATAATAATAATAATAGCGGTGCGGAGAAGCCATAGGAATCTGTTTCACTAGGGGACTCATGGGCGCCTTATGGGTAGCAGAGGCTATTTGTCTGCTTTTTATTGCCAACACCAAACTGCTCAATCCATGTTATTGCTCTCGTTATTACAACACGGAAAAAAAGATTTCCCTCGAACTTCCCTCTTCATGCCAAAACAAAGTCGCGACAGATAGATGGTTCCACCCCTTCCTTCTACTAAGTCTTCGCCCCCTTTTGTCTTCTCAGAACGAAAAACCACCGAAGCAGACAAACAGACCTTCGAACTGAAATAGATTTTTCGAGGCCCCCGTATTTTTCGCGAAAGCGGAAGCGGGGGCTACTTCCCGGCCGAGCCTGGGCGATTCATCCTCCGACGCTCTCCATCTCTTGCAACGGTCAACTTCTCAATGTCAACAGCAATTTCGCAAGCTAGCCTTCCGGTGGTTTGTTGACAATGGTCAACTTAAAAAAACAAAAAGGCAGGAAAAAAATTCGTGGAGAAAAAGGAAGCGAGAGAAGGAAAAAAAGAAGTTTCAGCCCAACTCGAAATACATGGCCGAACAAACATTGTGGAAATCAGGAGTAAAGAAAAGAAAAATATACGATGACAAGTCTGAGCAACAAAAAGCATGCAATGGATGACAAATTGGAGAAAAACAAGCTTTAGCGGTGTATTTTCGCTTTCTTTTCTTTGAAAAATATCGTTATCAATATTATTTTTATAGATTTGATGATTTTTTTTACAATGTCTTTATTTATACCTTTAAAGTTTCAATCCCACTGCATTGGACAACAAGTAACGCAAAAAATGTAGAGTTTACTTTCATTTCTGAAATGCTACTGTTTTTCTTTCACAAATGTAAAACATGGAGCTACAAAAAGCATTTAAAAGAAAAAATGTTAACTCATTACTATTAAGAAAAACTGCAAAGGAATCTTCAATCTATTATGGAAAAATAGTAATGTTCTTTTAAGATGAAATATTGTTACATACAAACATCTGTTATAAACCATCAATAATGTTCAAAATTATAAACCATCATTCCTCTTCCTGTAAATCCCGATGAAGGCGGAAATAAATGCCGAAACTGGTTGGATACTTTTATCTATTACGTACAGTAAAGCATCAATTCTTTTTGTACAAAATCACAGTAGGCTACAATGACAAACCATATTAACGATCTAACTACTAACATTTTGAAAATAAGTGTACTTTGAAAAATGATAAGAACAAAAAATATTAAAGGCGTCCTATCAACGGCTGAACATTTTATATAATATTCATTAGAAGCACAGTATTATGATTTCTTATTAATTTGTATCTACCATATGAAAATTCTATATATGGCAAATGAAGATATTTAATTGATGTAATGCTGTCGATAGTCTTTATATGAAAAGTAAAGAGACGAAAAAGCTCTTGTCCACAGCATTCATTTCTTTCTAAATGCACATTTAAACCAGGAAAATGAAATGTTAAAATAAATGTATATAAAAAGCTAATACAATGAAAATGAGCTATTTATTAAATAGTGGAATGATACAGCTACTTATTAGTTTACAGTATCCGTCTGTCTGTCAGTCTTCTTCATATTACTTTAAATTTTTTCACGTAGAAGGTTGAAATTCGGAATTCATATTACCATAGGCATGTCATACTTCTCTATTTAGTTTGGCCCACTGGGAATGGAGTTACAGGAGTGGGAGTTAAAGAGGACTTCTGATCTACGGTATATCGTGTAAAAGTATGTCAAGAAATGAAATTCGGTATGCAGATTTCACTAGGCAAGATCTACATTATTATGAAGTTTGGGCCCAATTGTCCCAGTGAGGTCAGAGTTGTGGGGGTGGCAGTCACTTGATCATTAGGTATGTGAAATTATATATCACTGATATGTCATTCGATCGGAAATGATGAGAAAGTTGAGAAGATAGAACTCTTTTATATTTTTGATTAACCATTTTCGATAAAATCTATTTATTAAATAAAAAAATGGGAGGTTAAAAAGTGCAGATAAAGGGATAAAAATAAATAAGCTCAGAGCTTTCTCTACCTTCCAATACCACCCTCTGAGGGATTAATTTCTTGTTTTAGATATGTAAAAATAATACAAGCGCTTAACTATATCCTGAAAATTCTTATTCTAACCTTAATTCTTACTTTTTATAAAATTATTAACATTCAAAGTGTCTAGATTAATGGGCATCTGAATATGTTATTCATACTTAATAAAGCGTCACTAGTTTATCTCATGAAGTATATGGCTATGGAAAAGAAATCTTTTCTCCTTCAGCAGAAGCTATATTCCACTGACTAAAGAGAACTATATTTTTAATTACTCAAAACATATATATTCATCTAGTAAAAGAAGTAGTGCATTTGTTCTACGGAGCACAAATGTACAGAGTAGATGGAACTTTAATAATTTGGTTCAATATACAGTAAGAATGGCTGGAGAGAGGAATAAGCTAGAGTGCCTAAAAGTTGTCTACAGGGTGTATCTAAACCCCTGTCACAAACTTCTGGGTTGTGATTCCCCACAGCGAGATGAAAACAAAAGTTCATATAAACATGGTTCGGATAACGAACTGTTTATAAGATTTCCGTAGTTAAAAGTGAAGTTTCAACTGCTGGTTTTGTACTCTGTGGATAGACAGTGGATAGCTTTTCCGCATGTTACCTGCGACCACAGAGTACAAATCCAGCTGCTGAAACTTCACTTATAACTCCGGAAATCTCATAAACGGTTCCTTATCCTATGTTATCCAGCCATGTTTATATGAACTTTTGTTTTCATCTCTCTGTGGGGAATCACCACCAGAAGTTTGTGACAAGGGTTTAGATACACCCTTGTATATCCAAAGTGTCTAGGATAGAGTAATGATTCTCGGATTGAATATGTCGGTCATAACTTGACAAAGTTTTTGAGAAGTCCATTTTCTACTTCAACCCATGATGAAAATGCAATCTGACCAGATGAAAGACATTCTATACAACTAAATAAATAAATAAATAAATAAATAAATAAATAAAGTAAACATGAACGGATTAAAAATTATAATAACGCCCTTTCGTTTTATTAGACACTTTGGAGACTTTCAGCTCATCATTACGATGCAAGGACTCATCCTGGAGCCGGGGAAAGAGCTAAGCTATCTTCTCTAAGCTCTAGGATCCACCATCAAGAACCTTAATTTTGTCCTTAAATCCTTAATTTTCTAACAAAGAAGCCTCGTTTCAATTGAATTCAATCTTCCCCTGAGAAAAATCTTTGTGCGTTAAATTCATCGTACATAATTTATATAAGAAATATAAATTTTTATAAAAATGCTAGAAAATGTGAATTTTTTTAATATTACATTAACAACTGAATAAAAAAAAAACAAATAAACATCGTACTAAATTACGATCATCGACTATTACCCTGCCAAATTTTGAAATTGTTGACGGTATCATTTTAATAAAAGAAAAAAATATCATATTCCAGATATAAAAAGTAATTCAAACCATGACGGCATCCAAAAAAACATTCTTTTTACGTAAGAGCACGAATATGAATTCTGTTACCAAATAATAATAAAAACAACAGAATATTTTTGAAGAGGATAAAAAAATCAGGAGAAAAAGGAGGACGGAAAATCAAAACCCTCGCCGTCTCATCTTTTTTCGAATGGAGTTCACGTCTTTAATTTCCCTGCGTGCCAAAGCCCCAGTCAACTATCTACGTCTCGGCGCATATCCAATATCAGCGAAAGGCATTGGCCCAGCTTGAACGGGATCTGGACGAGATTTGAAACGGGAGCCGACGAGAGCGATAGTCTGGAAGGCGCGCCAAAGAGAACAGAGAGGGAGAAAAGAAAAAAAAAAGCAGAGAGAGCGAGAGATGGTAGAAGTTGGTCGTATTGATCACAGCTCCACCAGCCGACAAAGAAAAAAAGAACGAAACGAGTAGAGAGAGAGGGAGAAAGAAAAAAAAAAAGACCCGATGCCCCTAAAAAGCCTCTCTAAATCACGAGAGAGAACACGTTCGAGTCCCGCACCGGGCATTGTTTCTTTCATAACCTGGTTATTTATACAGGGCTGGGGGCGTATTTTATTATCGGACGGCATGGAACCCGTGAGAACGTCAGAACGAGGCAATCTAATCGATTTGGGAAGCCCCCCGGTTGCCATAGTAACTACTTGAAACGATTTGGAAAGTGCATGAGAGAGAACGAAGAGCCTTCTATGCCTCCGAAATGTTCAACTATGAATCATTCAATAATAATAATAATAATAATAATAATAATAATAATAATAATAATAATAGTAATAATGGATTCGAACAAATTTGGTCCAAATTTGATCAATTTTGCTTCAGGACACACTGCAGAAAGATATCATACAATTGGCGGAAAATAAGTCGTAACAATAATTAAGTAATTTTGAAAAAGCAAGAGAAATTGAAGATATCTTTGGGATGATAACAATAATAATAATACAGGGTCTCGTATCAAACTTTTGAAATGAAAGTATAGAAGATAATAATCTGTATTTCGTGAAAAAGAGCATTCACCTAACGAATTTCTTTCAACTCTATGCTCTCTTTCAGTTCATACAAATAAATTTAATGAAGCAACAAAAGCTTAAAAATGAAAAGAACCCTATTTCTACATGTCAAAACAGCTGAGAGAGAGATAGAGAAAATTCAGTATCTCATGGAACTAAGAACTCATAAAGTTTCGTTATTGGTTATCTGTAGAATTGGGAAGAAAATCGGAATTAGATAAAAGTTGCTTATTTTATTATGTCCCTGGACCAATAATCTTTCATTGATATCACTGCATCTTTGAAAAGGCTGTGGATAAACAAATAACCAAAATTCGAATTATTTCTTTTAGGGTTTGTTCGTTAGTTTAATGTGGACTATGAAGTAATTCGATTTTTGTTTATTGCATGTTTACTAGTTAATACTGTAACCATAAAAAAGGAATAAGGGATATTATAAAAACAAATACAGGGAGAGTGTTCTCCCCTAGGCTTTCTCGTATACTTCCACATAATGTCACTTATGTTGGGTATCAAAAATGATTGTGCCTATGTGTTTGGTAAGCAAATGTTCAACAGAAATAATTACATGACGTGAAACTGTTTTAAAGAACGTCATCAGGGCAAATTGCAAATTCGGGACTTGAAAGTGTTGTTTTTTTTGTTTTTTTCCTAATTGAAGCCGATTGGAAAAATATTTCCTAAAAAAGTTGTTTCTTTTTCCAAGAACTATCCAACGACACCCTATTAAAGTTTTTGGGCGGACCGCGGGTGCACCTATTCCGTGTCCGAAAAATGGGATAGCCACCATTAAATTCGTCCCCCAAAGCTCTAGGATGACGAACTTTAGAGAGGAAAAGCCTGATACGGATGCTCCGAAACACCCAGTAGATGTTAAGTAAGTGTTCAGAGGTAAAGTACCCTTTTTTCTTGTGCGATTGGTTTGAAATTTGATACCTAATTGTCTCTCATCATTATAAACGCCTATATTAAAGTTTATTTTTTTACCTTTATTTAAAGTTCTATTTATATAAAGAATATCAAGCTTGTATTTAGGTAAAGTACTACTTCAGGTTAACAGATTTGGTCCAAATATTGATACAGTTCTACAATTTTGGTGTACGCACCAGCTCGTTGCGTTTTTGAGTTATCGTGTTCACACACATAAGGACCCACATTATAAAAAAGGAATTATCGGACTTAGGAAGGTCTATAACGTCGAGATTCATCAAAATCTCGAGATCGCATTTTTTTGACGATTACAATACTTTCAAAATGGAGTCGGTGCTTTAACAACGATCATTTTTTTAAATATTGTAATAACCTAAACGAACTAAATGGCTAAATAAAAATTGAATACAAAATTATGAAAAATTACCGAAAAGATAATAGGATAAACTTTCTTAAATCATTAATAGCATAAAATAACTGCCTGTTTCAGAGAAAAATGACATCTCAAGAAAAGAAAACGGGATAAACTAAAAATGTCTTTGTCAACAAAAACTGCTTTAATTCTGTTATAATGACCTTCAAAGGCGGATGAGGTTGAAAAAACACTAGAGATAAATAAAACAGAAAATTTCTGGCAACATACCAAATGATGCAGATTATAACCATCAAGATGAATGGATTAAAGATGAAGTTAATAAAGCAACCACAAGAACGACAGAGCCTGCAGTGGTTCAATGATTTACAATCAACTCTGAAAAGCCTGCATATCTGTGAAGATCTTGGTATTAACGAGAATACATATTTGGTGGAAATGTCTACCATTCCTTCATACACACACACACACACACACACACACACTTCCATGCTTAATTATATTAACATTTTAATAATCAAACTCAAATATCATTTTAACGTAAGCTGTGACTAGCGGTTTAAACTTGAAAGGATGTCATCCACTATCCTTAAGGCGTAATAACAATAATAATAAGAAATTAATCCCCCCGAGGAAGATATAAGAAAGTAGAGGAAGCCCTGAGTTCATCTGTTTTTCCAGCCCTCTTATCTGCACTTTTAATCCTCATTTGTTTTTTTTTTGTTTTTTTTTTAAACAAAAATTACTTTTCTCAAACGTTGTATTTAGAAAATGTAAAAGAGCTCTTTCTCCTTTCGTTTCTCGTCTTTTCGATCGAATGACATTTGAAAACTTTAATAGTTCTAAAGATCACGAGACTGCTATCCCCACAACTCCTACCCAACCGGTACAATTTGCCCTAATTTCATAGTAATGTAGATAGTGCCTAGCGGAATCTGCATACCGAATCTCACTCCTTTATCATATCGACCAGTAGTCCCTTATAACTTCCATCTCCATAACTCCGACCTCAGTGGGCCAATTCATAAAAGATGTCCGTTGACCTTTGTTCGGGTCAGAGTGGAAACCAGTCAGATGGAAGCACCGGTGATTCATTACTTTCTCCTGTTACTTCAATAGAATCAGGAGACATCAGGGAGAGAGCTAATCCTTAATGTTTTAATGCTAATCCTAATTGTTTGTAAACTTCCATATCCTGATATTTTTAAGTAAGAAAATTAGAAAGAGTTTACAAATATTACTTTGGTCATTTTAATTCATTTAATGTACCCTATGTAAAGGAAACTTTATTGAAATGTGTGTAGCTCTATATTCCGAATTTCAAAAATCCCTGGACATTGTAAAACCAATAAGTAGCTCCGTTCTTCCGCCACTTAACAAAACAGTAATCTAAAAGTTGAAAAAGAAATATTGCACTCTAAATAGATCCATTTTTGATTATCAGGATTCAGTTCCACGTAATCGGTGATTTAAATCTTAAAAAAATCATTTTCTGAAAGCAACTGTCTAAATTGAGAGTAAAAATTTAACAAATTATAAAGCTTATAAAATAGATATTCACAGGGTGCATCATCACTATACAGGATCATTTCGGTTATATGAATGTCATTTAAAGTGAAGCCGTTTCTCCACTACCAGTTGTGGTCTATTTTTTTTCCTGGTATCAAACTACAGCTCTGTTACCGGTATATTTACAGGATGAGAAGTGAGATTTCGCTCCATTCCTCCTGGCACAGTTTTCAGAGTCCATCAAGGGTTCTAGTTCTGCGGTTTATAAGTCCCCGCTTTAAAAGAGCGAAACCACAAAAGTTCCATCGGCCAAGCATTAGGCCAAAAGACAGGAATATTTAAGAATTAAATGGCGCGAATTGCTCTTCCGTTCGTCTATAGTAATTGACAGTGAAAAGTATGTCTCGATTCTTTATCTTGGTGAAGATGTTCTTGTTATTCACTGGTTATACAGCTGGAATTTCCTCCAATACATAGGTTCCAGAATATTCTCCTGATATTTAATTTAATTTGCGTTTACCTTGGCGTTTGCTTCTGCTCGACGAATTTTCAGGCGTCCTTTTGAACTGTATCCGGCCACTACAATGAAACCCTTGGGGAAACTTTAATGGTAAGATCGGAAGCCCTCAGCTCAACCCTTTGCATGAGCAGGGCGTTAGGTAGTGGCGCGAATCTTACCACAAGCAGTTAGATAAACCATTTGTCGTTAGTCCCTTCGGGTATTGGGTTTTCTTTACGGTGATATTCCGTACATTGAGACCCCTGCTTTATTAACTTTCGTAGATTAACTGATATTGTAAAATTCGATTAACAGTTGTCACAGATATCAATATATATTGCGCGCCATGGGCTCCTTGGACAATACCTTACGAGGCATTCTTTCTTGGTTGAACTTACCAGGAACATCACATTTCTGAAACCGGCATAATTATGGTTTTAGATAAACTAAATTACCCAGACCAATATTTTTTTAAATAGACGACCCTTAACCACAGATAACACTTACACTAAGATAAAAGCATCCGGACACAGTAGTTTTGCATGTAATCATGATTTCACAAAAACTAATATGGTGATGAATCTCCCTTTCTTCTTATCGCCCTCGGTGGCTCAGTGGTTGCGTGATCGCCGAGGACGACGAGGATTTTTTCAGGGGAAAAATCCTGAGATCACGCACTTCCTTCGGAAGGGAAGTAAAGTCGTTGGTCCCGTGTAGTCGTTTGCCGGCTGCACGTTAAAGAACCCTTGCGAGGCAAAATTTGCGGCCCCATAACGCCGTCCTGAAATGACCATGGTAGTTGAAAAGGACGTTAATACCAAACAAACCAAACCAAACCAACCCTTTGTTCTTATTACGGCTTCTATGCCCCGACGAAGACTTGCCACCAGATCATGGTAGATAATTTCAGAATTTTATTTCCTACATTTCTCGAAGACCATTAATGAGTTCAGTCACAATTGTCGGTGGATGTGGGTAGCCTGTAATCGTTCAATGGAATTTATATCAGAGCTCTATGAAGGGCAGCCCATTTCTTTAAACCCTATTTCTCGAATTTTACTTCACACTCTTTGCTTTGTGACAAGGAGCGCTGTCATGTTGGGACAAGACTGACCCAATTCCTAACTATATCACAATGTTGCCACAATATTGGCAGTATAAAATGGTCAAAATTATTAAGGTGTGTTGCATGAAAATGAGCACCATACCATGACACCGCCTCTTCCGAGCTTCACAAAAGGCAACACGCAATCTCATCCGGGCATCCTCCAAATCCAAATTCGACCATCTGATTGCCATAGTGTGTATCGAGATTCGTCATTCTATAAGACATGCCTCCATTGCTCAATGGTCCACTTTCGTTCTTCTGTACATCATTTTGAATATCGCTTCGCACTGATTCTACTGATGTGGTGTTCTTGGGGAATGGTGGTTGCCAGTACTTGAAATGAGAACTCTGTAGCAATTGTTTCCGTTAAAGACTTTAAATTGCGCCGTATCACAGTTATTTCGACCTCTCATTTTCTTTGGCCTGCAACTTCGCCGATTCATTGACTTTGCTCCTGACATTTCCACTCCTGACATTTTCACTTACAGTGTATTCGGGTTTTTGCAGAATGGCAGTAAAAACTCCAATACATATTTGTTGCCTACTTGAGCGATTCATACTGCACCAAAATGAATCACAAATGAGTCCATTTATGCATGTTTCTATTTACATATGTAAATTAGGAATCATAACATTGTTTTGGAGGTATGTTCAGTAAATTTTGACCACATAGTATAAAAGAAAAAATATTGCGTGGAAAACCAGTTTTGCAGCCATAGTTTCATCACAATAAATGAAGTTGTTAACTCAAAAGTTTTCAAATTAATAGACTCATACCAAAACGTATAAATTCTTAGCAATAGAATAGAATCGCATTTCCTACAAGTTGAATTAACAATTTCAAGCACTCGCACACCAACATATGCCCACACTTAAGTGCACGTACAATTCTTTGTCTATCCTCATTTGAAAAAGTTAATTTTCTCACCGTCTCAAGGCTAGTTTAGGGTGATTCTTTATTGGACTGAGATGAGGTGCACTTAATTTTATTCCGGAGTGAGGTTGCTTGAAACATCAAGATGATTGAAATAGTGAATACTGAATACGTGACGATTCGCTATGAAACGCACAATCTCGCTCCCCTTTCCATTCGCAGAATGTCTTGTCCCTAATGATTGGAACTGAGAATAACGAATTATATTGTTTCCATATAGTCCCCTTTCAACTTTCACTTTTATAAATATTTAAGGATCTTTAAATGTATACTATATAATTTTTAGTCATGGATGAATGTTATGTTGAAACTGGTATAGTATATTGCCATTATTTAAAAGAGTGCTATTGAAAATATTAAAGCAGTTATTAACATATATTAATATACACATAAAGAGTGCTATTGAAAATATTAAAGCAGTTATGTGGAAATCTAAAACCGAGACAGAAAACTAAGAAGAATGAGCTGATATACAAGCATGCCTGAAGTTCCTGTCTGTGATATATAAATTTCAGGACTACTCGTTTTAATTGAGTGACGGAACTGATAATTTTTTTATGCAAAATGTAAAATTTTTCGGACTCCCTCCCTTCAAGCTAAAAAGAAGAAATATTACCAATGGAATTTATTTGTTCTGGTTTGGTTCGATTACACTTTGTGTGTAATATAATCAGTGAACGTTATTCTAAGAGAAATCAATAAATGTGTTCAGTTAGTTAAGTAAATATGTACAATTTAATTTGTTTATTGTAGCATATGCAAGGGCATGCAGAGTAAGTTTTTGCCTTCAAAATTTCTTCATCTTTTTTCTTGGTTATGAATAATTCGATTGAATATGTTTATTTAAATGCAGTATTTTTATAAACAATAATTAAAATATGTATTGAAAGTAAAACGCAAGTTTTCATTGTAAATATATCGTGTTTTTGGTTCTCATAATTTTAAATCGACAAAAAGATTGGAGCAAAAATTCTTTCAGAAGCTATATCTAGGAAGTTTCATAAAACTTGGATGAACAAAATAAATAAGTTGACAAAAAATCTATTATCTTCGTATTTGCAGAAAAATATTGCTATGGCAACATCTATAGTTGAACGACCTCTATAATATTACCAGCAACAGGCTGAGGTATGAATATTTATTTCCAGCTTTTTATTTAATATCATCTCATTAGCAATAACTACCTGTCAAATTTTTCCAAATAGATGAAAATAAAATTACCATAATTAATTCAAGCAAGTATAAAAAGTTTTATTGCAATATAAAACAAAAGAAACTCGAATTTTAATTTTAAATTACTGTTTGAAGGTAAAGAGCCCATTAAAATTTAACTATAAAATGCAGGGGAAGAATAGAACCCTAACTCGATATAATTTGAATTGCAAATATCAGATCCCATGAATATTTGATAGGTTGCAATACGCTGCAATACAATTAGTAATTTGCATAATTCATGAAACAGTTATTATTAGAAAAATTTATTGACACAATATAGGGTAGAATATTTGTAAATCTATTTTCATAAATAATAATACGTTTCTGAAAAAGAGGTTAAATGTCGATTGCTAAATATTCATCCGGTAAAAGTGAAGTAAGGCGTAATC
This sequence comes from Rhysida immarginata, assembly GCA_023313115.1. Lineage (NCBI taxonomy): Eukaryota > Metazoa > Arthropoda > Chilopoda > Scolopendromorpha > Scolopendridae > Rhysida > Rhysida immarginata. The sequence continues at coordinate 85,565 of JAHWFO010107143.1, forward strand.
TATATGATAAACAGAACATATTAAAAGGCACTGAAGGGATATTTAAAAAACAAACAAACAACATTTGCAGTTTATCTTTCACTGAACTGACGTTGAAAATTCTCAAAAGGAATTTAAAGTCGCATCTTGTATTAATCAATACGTGGAGAAGTATAATTACAAACCAAATATTAAATACAGGAAATGCTATATTTATTATAATTGTGGAAGACTAGTAAAATTGTGAATTTAAATGGTGACTTTTAGTAAAAAAATTTTTTAACTCATTAAGATTTAGGATGGCCCGTATTCATATTACCGTTCTATTGTAAAGAATTTAATTTATTTTTATAGCGGTTTAATTTTTATTCAACTATAATTATTTTTGACACGATACTTTTAAACTATTTAAATTTATGATACTAATTTTTTTACTATGTTAATATTGCAAATTTTTGGATAGCTTGTTGTTTTTTTTAACAGCCAATTTCGCTATTTACTTATTTACTCATCTATTTATTTATTTATTTATTTATTTATTTATTTATTTATTTATTCGGAGGAAAACAAAAACTTTTTAGGAAAACTTTAATTCAAATTATTTCTTATATATTGTATATCTACGGTTTTTACTCTTAGTAAATTGTTATTGTTTACTTACTTACTTTTCAATCCCGCTTATCCGTTAGGGTCGCGGGGGCAGCAGCCCTATGGAGGATCTCCAGCGATCGCGATCTTCCGCCATCAGGCGCATGTCCTCCCTGGTAATACCCAAGCGACTCGAACCCAGATTCTCCATGTAGTCTATCTAGCCACCTGGTTCTAGGCCGACCCCTTGGTCTCTTACCCACCGGCTTGGAAAATAACAACTGCCTAGGAAGACTAGTTTGCGGCATCCGTATCACGTGGCCATACCAGCGTAACTGAGATCTCTCAATGCGGAGAAGTAGCGGCTCAACACCTAAAGACTCCCTTATCGTGCTGCTGTGCACTCTATCTAATAGGGTAACACCTGCCACACCTCTCAGAAATCTCATTTCGGCAGCTTATACCCGCGATCGCACTCTTTCTGTCATTACCCAAGCCTCATGACCATAGGTGAGAATGGGGACAAAGATAGATTTGAAGACGGAGAGCTTGGCTTTGTTACCCAGCTCGCGTTTCGTTACCACGGATCGCCACAGTTCACGTCTGACACCGATCCGAGCATCCAATTCTTTCTCCTGCCGTCCATCACTCGTGAATGCAATCCCGAGATACTTGAATTTCTCCACCTGTTATTGTTTATCCTTACAATTATTATTGCATTATATGCCCTGTCTAAACATTAATATCATAAATTATATTATCTAATGTGTTTATAAGTGAAGTATGTTATACAATTATCCTAAATGAGAAATAAATATTAAAAATAAATATACAAGAAAATTTACAGAAATAATGTTTGCAATAATTAATCCAGAATTTCAAGGCAATAAATTATATATGAAAATCATATAATTTTTAAAATTCCGTTTTCTTTAAGCGACAAAGAGTATTTTGAACTTAGCCGATCTTAATATATTTTCATTGGTAAATTCCACATGACCTTTAGAAGTCGTTAAAATTTTTCAAATGGTAATATTTGGCATGTCATGCAGTATGTCATTCGATCGGTAATGAAGAAAATTGAAAGAATATAGCAGCATCGAATCTCCAAATATTACGTTCGAGAATATCGATTACTTTACTAGTTTTTTTTTCCCAACCGAATACAGATATTTACAGGTAGTTTTTGCCTTTCTTTACATGTTACATCTTTGTTATATATTTTTCCCCTTATACGCTCTTTTTCCCAGAATCTTAGTAAACCAAATATACGTGAATCGTTTTATGACTTGCTTTTTCTACCACACGAGACAATCTAGCCCGGACAGGTACTTTCTTTAACCTAGTATCAGTTACTATCTGGGTCGAAATTCCTATTTTCTTCGAGCATAATATAAGTTCATGGCTCGGTGTTTTCATGGCTTTCTTTGCTTACTCTCTAAGTTGTTAATAGAGGTACAAACGCAATCATTCATGCTCTCTGCAGGATTGGAACCAGCGATCCGCTGATCTCGAGAGCGACAAGACCTGCGCTTCAACTCTCGGCCACCAAGCCGGCTATTAAGTCTCCACTATCAGATCTAAATAATATTACCTATGCTTTACATTTAGTGAATGTGCATGAATATGAATATTATATGATGTTCTTGTGAATTTTTTTTTGTTAAATAAAATTCCAAATTCCCAGTAATGGCAGATTTTTAAACAGCCTAGTATATTTACCATTTAATAAATCAGCATAATACACGACGGTTATATTTTTATGTAAATAGCAAAGCAAATAAAAATTTGATTTAACAGAGCGTCTAAAGTATTTTCATCAACTTAACAGAACGTGAGATGAAAATCCAAATTCATAAAAAAATATTATATGAAATTTTTCAATATTCGTTAATTAAATTTGATTAGCCTTGACATCAGCCAATGTTTTCTACAAATTTAAAGGGTTCTCCGTAATAAGCTCTGAATGATGTTAATCAAAAGAGATGACGAGAATCATCGCTGAAGAGAAAACACGAGACCCGTCGACCGCATGCGATGATCTTCGAATCAATATTTTTCAAAATGTGTTTCCAAAATACAGAAGCGACATAAGCTTATTCACATTACAGTATATCATATGTCTCTGATGGAAACTGCAAGACCAATTCAATAACTGAAATGTAATTTGCGTCATATAGCATTGATTTCACGAGAGAATGTGATTAGATTTGCCTAGCTATACAAATAGTTGTTAAGCACATTTTTTTTATTTATCATGTGAATTCACCACGAGCGACGTTAACGGTTTCCATACGGCATGGCATTGATGGAAGGAGGCTCCGGATTGCTTTTAGTAATGTTCTGCCAGGCTGGTTTTCACATGATTGGTGGAGAGGCCAGACTGGAAGACTGGAAGAAAAATGGTACCTGTCGCGTAAGGAATAAATTCTCCACTGCTGGCGGCACATGTGGGCTCTAGTTCAGGCTCCAAAACATCTGTGATGTGTCAGATATATCGCCGGCTATTCTGTAGTGCGTATAAAGTGAATCGATTAAGATTGCATCCAACCTGATCTATAAATGTTGAATAAGACTGCAAAATGCACGCCTCATACATTATAGAAATGACTAAGAAAGGTGGTAGTTTACACCATCATCTAATAAGAAATATGGCTCCATGCGTTTGTTAATCTTAAACTACCTGTCGAAATTGAATTCACTATCCCAGATTTTGCTTATAATTAAAATTTTATAAATAAATAAATAAAAACATAATTGGCTAATCTCCAGGTGCAAAAATTTCCTAATAAAGTTTCTCTGTATACATCGCCTGCTTCCTTGTATATTGCGCTTTGCTCTGTCGATGAAATTGACTTCGAAACGCGTCAGCCAATTATTATTAAACATTTTGTTTTGAAATTATACAAATAAAAAAACATCTTGTTTTGCTTTATCAACACGTAGTATTTTAAAATAAGTTTGTGGAATTTGTGGTTTCTCTTTCTGTTATTTCTTATCATTCCTTTATATTTCCTAACAAGGACGCAACCATTATCGTTCAGTAAGCTAAACCGCTACTCATGGGTACACGATCAGTAAGCCAGCGTAAGTGCTCCAGTCTATGAAATCAATGACCTAGTTCAAAAGAAGCTTCATCACTGAACTTAGAGCGAAAAATCTTGTCTGAAGCAGATGGAATCGAACAGATCTGGCGGATAAAATCTGATCCTTGACAGTACTTTACTGTTACAAGAATTCAGTGGATATCGTTGTACGACCGACTTTCCTCTCTCTATTGAAGTCACGTTTGCACTTATATTACCACATGAATGACAATTTAGCTTCGAAAAATTCCAACATTTCTCATTCTCTTAATGTTGCTTCACTCAGAATTCTTCCACGTAGTACGATCTTCGACGACGAGACATTAGGCAAACCGAAATATTTTTTTAATTCATGAAATTTTCCGATTTTAAAAAAAATCTCCTTTGCGCACCATATTTTACCAGATACAAACTGTTCAGAAGGCATTCCAACCTCATTTGCATATATCTGATTGTAGTCACTCAAGGAGGCTAATTTGACCCACCCTTCCTGGTATTGCAATCCTAAAAAAACAACAGCTTATTTGTTTAAATAAAAACCTGAATTCAAATCACTCCCATAAACAACATTTCTAAAGAGAATTTCACATTTACTCGGTGAAACAAGTTCCATCATTTCAATTGAATAGAATTCACTCTTGTGGAATTGAGTCCGCTGAATTACATTTAAAGCCTTTTAGCGAGATTTAAATGGCTACTCTTGATTCAAAAAAAAACCCAAACCTTTAACTGCCCTAATTTAAAAGAAATGTACATTATAAAGAGTTTGTTCAACTGAATTAAGTAGGAAACTTTACTGAAACCTTCTCTAGAAGATTAAATATCTAAAATTATCTATATTTAAGAGAAAAACGTATATTGTTAGGTTACAGAAGATTTAAAACAAGGCGTTTTAGATTTTCATTACAAAGGATTCGACAAGAAAGAAATTTGATAAACTTTCTGAATCCTAATAAAAAAAAAACATCCTAGCAGTTAAAAAATAGCAAGAATTGGCCACCGGATGAAAGGATTTTAGTGGGTGGCATATAAGACAAATCACTTGAGCAACGACGTCGATGACGTTATTCATTACTAGACAGGATGATAACTTTAAGTGATAGGCCATTTGACACCTGTTGCTCCTAGTTGGAAAAACCTTCAAAATGAAAGATGGGCTAGGTTATAAATGACTTTCAAGAAGTGATGTAAAAGGAAAGAGAGAAAAACGAGCTGAAAAATGGCGATGGCGAAGGGCGGAAATTTCTGACAATTTAACGACTGAGAAATAATACATTTCAACTGAACACATTTTTTTAAACTGTTTTATTTTTTTTTAATTTCGAATAATATCTTCCATTATTTTTCAGTTAAAGATGCCCTTTGACTTTATACATTATCATTCATTATCGTTAATAAAAACAAGTTTCTACTGGTTATCAGCAATTGCTCATGCAGCTGTTTATTTATTTACGTAAAAGTGAGGAGATTTGTCAAGAGAAAATTTATAGATTGAACCTTTCCAAAATAATCTTCGCCTAGATGAATCGACTTCTTTAATTCAGCAATTCCAGAAACAGCTACAAAATCGGATTCGTCATCGATAGAATGAATATGAACTCACTGTCTGGAGTATGACGCTGCAACATTTGTATAAGAGACTATGAAGCAAATAAAATATCTTAATTAAAAATACAGTAGGAGCCCTTTAATCCGAGCACTGTTAACCCGAAAATCCGAATAAAGTTTCCCAGGAAACACGGCAGAGAATTTCGACGGAACGTATGCTATCCATTATATTTCAAACTTGTTAAGTCAGAACTGAGATAGCAGCTCTACGTAAAACATGATCATGTTAACTTCTTGATAAACAGCACCTTCCTTAGTTGTAATTTATGATTTAGCATCCGGATGATCCGAACTTCGCCCACTGAATACAGTGTTGTCAGATCGAAATGTCGAAAAATGTCGAAAACCTCCATCATCTAACTTAAAAAACACCAGTTCCCCCTAAATAAGCCATAAAACCCCAATTTTACCCTCTAAATATTTGTTAAAATTTTAATCTCCCAGAAACCCCCTGAAGACTGAAAAAAAACAGTTTTGGTTTTTTTTCCCCATATGGCAACAACACTGCCTGAATAGGTCTCGATTTCAATCAATAGGTGTTAATGCGGTGCTACTATATTCAGGGTTTAACAGCTCATTTATTCTTACTCATTTAAGCTAAGTCGCAGACCCTTAAGTCAACTTTGTCAAAACAATTATTTTTGTCTAACACCTAAATTAATTAATAATTGCAACTACACATTTTAACAAACACAAAATGTGGACATGGATCTGGTTGATGAAGTCATGCCACGTTTTGGAACCCATCCGAAGATGAGATAGTGCATGTGCTACATGAAAACGTCCTGCCAAATGTAACATACGTAATGCAATTCGCTTTCCTCCTTAAAATGTATTAACTACGTTTGAAACAATCATTTATATAAAATCAGCGACAGTGGACTATGTCACAACAAAGAAAAAATCTAACAATGGGTTATCTAACAATGGGTTATTTCCCGATTATACAATCGGGTGGGTTTGATTCTAGTTCTTTCTAAAATGCTTCGTTTGTGATATATTTCGCATTATCAACTTATCAACTAGGGGAAGTCCAGCCAAATATGAATTATGTCCAAAATTTAGCAGTCTTAATGGGTATCTGAAAGGTATAATTTGTTTCGATAATAGATCAATATCAAAATTGGAAATTACACTGGCGGAAAAAAAATCCCAACACTACGAAGGACTTGTGTTAGATGAATGAAACTTGGACAGTATATTCAGCTATGGTATTTATTCAAATGATTCAAGTTTCAAGGTTACAACTTATAGGGGGCGCCACCAGCGCCACCCTGTACATGCAAATGAGACATGCCAATGAAAAATATAAAGGAGATCAGACGCGCGTCTGTGTCACTTCAGACATTTGTGGACGTGTGTGAGAGAGTACGTAAAACATGCCTCGAAGGCGACTGCGACGTGAATATGGGCAGCTAACACAATTCGAACGAGGACGTGTAGTGGGCCTTCGAGAGGGTGGACTTTCATTCCGTGCTATTGCAGAACGCATGGGTCGAGACGTTGCCACTGTGTACAACTGTTGGCAGCAATGGTCCAGGGAAGGCAGGATTACCAGGAGACCAGGATCTGGACGACCCCGGCCACTGTAGACAGGGTTGACCGGCGCATCTGTAGGATGGCTGTGGCAAATTGGACAGCATCTGCAGCGGACATTCGGGCTGCTGTGGCACCCAACGTCACTCCACGCACAATTCGGAACCGTCTCCTGGCCAGGAACCTCCACTCCAGGCGCCCTGTGGCATGTTTGCCTCTTACCCCTCAACACCGTGCGGCACGTCTTCAGTGGTGAGCGACTTGGAGGGCAGAATGGAGGTCTGTGGTCTTCACGAATGAAAGTCGTTTCTGTCTGGGTCAGAGTGATGGTCGCACAAGGGTCAGAAGGAGGAGTGGGGAAGTCCTGTTACCGGCCTGTATCCGTCGTCGGCATACTGGCCCCACCCCTTGCGTTATGGTATGGGAAGGGATTTCCTATGACAGCAGGACCCCTTGGTGGTTATCCCAGTCACCATGACGGCAAATGTTTACATTCGGATGGTTGTTGAACCCATTGTGCTGCCATTCATGGCTGGTATGCCAGGCGGGCTGTTCCAACAGGATAACACTCGACCCCACACTGCCGCTGCAACCCAATGTGCCCTTCAGGGTGTCCACATCCTACCATGGCCAACACGATCACTAGATCTGTCGCCCATCGAGAACATCTGGGACATGGTCGGACGCCGTGTCAGGGCTCTTCCACAACCAGCAACAACTGTCGCTAATCTGACCATCCAGGTACAACAGGTATGGAATGCCATACCACAAAATGACATTCGGTATCTCTACGCACGTGTGCAGGTCTGCATAGACCAGCGCGGCGACTACAGCGGGTACTAAAGTCCGTGCTTTTCACCATGTACAGGATGGCGCTGGTGGCGCCCCCTATAAGTTGTAACCTTGAAACTTGAATCAATTGAATCAATACTATAGCTAGTATAAATTGATGAGATAGTGCATGTGCTGCTTGAAAACGTCCTGCCAAATGTAACATACGTAATGCAATTCGCATACGTAATGTAACATACTGTCCAAATTTCATTCATCTAGCACAAGTCCTTCGTGGTGTTGGGATTTTTTTCCCGTCAGTGTATTAGACATTCATGGAGCGCACATGGTGAGGTGATGACACCTGATGACGCATTCCAATAGTATCGGTAAGAAATGTGAACACAAGCGCGTGTTTTCCTTATTGCAGCTCTCTTGGTGAAAATCTGTATAAAAATTTAACCGATGTAAAAAAATGTTTGATACAGCCGTATATGTTTGAACCCGAGTCCAATACCCCTCCCACTGAGGAAGAAAACGTCAGCATGGATGAAAATATAGTTCACTTTTTTATTTGAATTTCCCATCGCCAAAAGCTAATATGAAAATGACCTCCTGTTCATGTATGTAGTTGCATTTTGTCCTGCTGTAGTTTTACCGATCATGTTCCATTTACTAATTTAACAGATGAATAGCATTTTTGCTGGTTTTTGGGCCGAAAAATGTGGAATCGCATTATACAAGGGGGCGCATTATAGTAGAGAATTTACGGTAGCATATAAATTTAAAGATATCCAACCATACTTTAATTTTGGGTGGACTTCCCCTTTAAATGGAGCATGGACCATATTATATCATATTGTTTTCACTGAACATCTGAAAAACTTTTTCGCAGTGTATATCTAAAGACCTATACAAAAGTTGAATAAAATAATTGAGACACCTCATAAAGGAAGGAAAACCTTTATTCATACAATGTAGGAACACTGATTGATATGTAATACAGCCTGAACACAGTGGGGATGGAAGCATACAAATTTTTGGATTTTGGCCAATGGAATTTTATACTATTCCTCATGTAGAAAAGCTATTCAAGTCTCTTGAGAGAAGCAAAAGGGGATATCGGCTCCTAATTACAGGAAATAGGATGATGCAGCCTAATGATTGAGATAGCCAAGGAAGATACTTAACCTCGTCTTCATGCTCTTCAAACTAAATCGCTATTGCTAACTGCTTGGATTGATGGCAGTTGAGAGAATTGACAACCTGGAAAATGCCATCCATTGTTGAAAAAATGGTTGGGCATGGAGTGACCCGAGTGCTCAAAATATTTTTAGAGTCTTTGCCCTTCAAGATGACAAATAGGCTTGCAGTAAACGACAATATGGTTGCCCAAATCATAACGGAATATATACATCATGCTTCATCGTTGCCAGTAGAAAGACCGAACTGCAAACTTCTTTTGCATTCTCCATGAATAGGGTGACCCAAACGTCAGAAAAACTTTAAAACTCAATAATTCGCACACAAATGAAGATAAAAAAATTCTGTTTGCACAGAAACGATTGAAATAAAGTCAATTTTTTCTCCAGGAAAAAAACTTTAATGCAAGGATTATTCGGTTTTTGACCAATAGATGACATTGCCAAGTTTATGCATATTTTCAAACGATGTAAAAGGAGCAGCATTCGCTCAAGCGCTATTTCGGAAGCCGATAGTTAATCCGGCATTTTCACGTCTGAAAGTATGTATAAATTGATGCCTGTTACCTGACCACGCCATCTGTTGGTCAAAAACCGAAAAATTCTAGCATTAATTTTTTTTTCCTGGAAAAAAAAAACAACTTCATTTATGCATACGTGTTCGAATTGTTAAGTTTTAAAATTTTTCCTGACTCTTTTGGATCACCCCAACTAATAGTGGGAAATGGTGTAAAGGACGACCAGTTGAATGTTTCTCTTTATCAGATATCTAGGATTTATTCTGATTACACCCCTCTTCTCTTCATGGCGTATTCATTTAGGGTATCAGTGGCTTGGGAGTTATAGCTCGGCCATAAATATATTGTTTATGATTCTGCCTTTGAACTGCGTTTGGGATTGCGAGCATGAAAAAATCAACTCTACAGTAACTTATGTAGCAACTCTCTTGCTAAACGACAACCCTACGCAGAGCATTTCAATTATTTGTTCAACATAAGGATTGTTCAGTCCATATCTATTAGGAAATCTTTTTTTGTGGTATATGTTGTTATCATTTTTTGAGATATTTGGAAGTAGGTATTAATTTTTACTTTTTGTTTATAAAATTCAACAGTTTATTTCCAGTTGAGCGATGGCTAGAGTAAACTTATCGAAACCATCAAACCCACATAATGGGAAACGCTGCAGAAGAAGATTCAATAAACTGAGAAGGCAAGTTTTACTCTTTGCTGGCACTTGTCTTCCATTCTCTTTCTTCATGCTTTTCACGTGTCGCTAATAAAAATCTAATAGAAATTTGCATAATACCTCATTTGCTTCATTTAATCTCCATTATAACCATGGCTCATTAACTGAATTTCCAATTTACGGTGCGGAAATATCGCTTCCATCATCACAGAGTTGTCAGCCTGATTGAATCAATTAGGCGCAAACAAGAAGGGTGTCCCACAAAGGACTCCTTGATTTTAAGAGTAAATATCTCAGAAACGGAGATCAATAGAAGAATGAAACAAGTGGTATGTTTATTTCGAAAGCCGTAAAAATCTGATACGGAAGTTTCAAAATCAGTTACAAATTAGTTACAAATGTTACTGACGGATGCATTTATTGACGCACAACAGAAAGGGACTAAAATAAGAATCAGAACATTCTGGCGCAAACAAGAAGGGCGGGGGGGAAAAAAATGAACATAGCTATAAAAACTATATAGTAAAATTAAAAACTAGACACCGCTTTAGGAGGCGCTGTATGAATTTGGCTGTCCTGCATTACAATCAGATAAACAGAAAGAAGACTTTCGAAATCCCTTTGAAGATAAAATGAATTTAAGAAAAGCATAGGCTAAACATAATGAATGAATCGCAAGTGGTGACGGATTAATATCTGTAGAGGAATTATGAAAAATTATCTTGCTACATTAGATTATTAAAAGAATAGGGCGAAGAATACACAGTTATCTTATGGGTACGGTAATTATTCGGATATTATTAGCCGTCAGCATCGCAAATAAACAGGGTCGAATTTTGTCGACGATATAGATTATGTTGTCCCGGAGCTGTATTAATATAGGGCGTCCACAAAGGACTCCCTAATTTTATGAGTAAATATCTCGGAAACAAGTGACATGTTTATTTCGAAAGCTGTAAAAATCTGATACAGAATTTTCAAAATTAGTTACAAATGTTGCTAACAGGTGGCGCTGTACGCTGTAGTCGCAATACGGAGCCCGAGAAATACAACCTGTGACAATAAAGTTCGGTGAATGACGTCAAATTGCTAACGGTCGTAAGAGTGCACCATCGTCGTATCCTGCCCCAGACAGGTCGAGACATGTTTAAACAAATTTGATAGAATCAGCGCTGCGAGTGTGTTTATTGTGTTTAAACAGGACATTGAAGAGAGAAGGCGTAGTACGCGCGGTCGAAACCCAAAATGGATCAGCGAACGAAAGAGACTCATGAAATAATGACAACAGTTTACAAAGAAAGTGCTATTACTTTGAAGTGTGTTTATGAGTGGTTTAAACGGTTCCGAGGAGGCCGGAACACCGTAGAAGACGCCCCCCGAAGTGACCAGACATCCAACGTAATGTTACGACCCAACTGAAGGCTATCCCTAAAAACGACTACGCCAGGAGTTTCCAGGACTTGTACAGGCGTTCCCAGAAGTGCAATACCATCGACGGGGATTACTTTGAAGGATAGTAACTGCTGTTTCATGTAAGCGAGCAATCCACTCTCAATATGCCATCATTCACCGAACTTTATTGTCACAGGTTATAGACTATAAACAGTCCTTTGCATGCAGTCATTGCAATCACACATGGATATGAATTAGAAACTGGATCGCTCACGCTTATGGGAGGAATCCGTAACCAAAATTGCCTGGCAGCCAGGCAATAATATCGATAAATTCGGGGACGGATCTCATCCATCGTTCTCAATACAAAGCACTTTTGTATTGAGATCGCTGATCTCAGCAGCATAAAGAATTTATATTCTATTGATATTATTTAGTAAACAGAGCTTACCTTTTCTAATAAATTAAAAAAAATCATTTTATTCTATATGTTTTTAATAATTAGTTGGAATAATGTGGAGTAAAACGAGCTGCAAATTATTTCAAATGTTTATTTTCATTTCATTTTGTTCTTACTGTAAAATTATATGAATCAAAGTAGAAATTTGAAAATAAAATCGTCATCATTGAAATGATTTGAGAATTATATACATTATTTTTTATCCTTTATAATATTTTTAAAATCATTTTTAATGTCGTATGGTTGAAAAATTAAAAGGGCAAGTTTGACTCATTTTGTTCTTGCTGTAAAATTATATAAATCAAAATAGAAATGTGAAAATAAAATCCTCATCATTGGAATGATTTGAGAATTATTTACATTATCTTTTATCCATTATAATATTTTTTAAATCATTTTTAGAGTTGTATGGTTGAAAAATTGAGCCGAACTTGCCTTTTAATTTTTCAACCATACAACTCAAAAATGATTTTTTTTTAAATATATTATAATGGATAAAAAATAATGTAAATAATTCTCAAATCATTCAATGGTTTATTTATGGTAAATGTTACATAAAATCAACTGAAAATATCTCTGCAGTTTACATACTTTTTTTAATGTTGTTATATGATTAGGTTTGGTTGGTTGGTTGGTTTATTATAAATTTTTGGCGTCGACTTCTAAGGTCATTTTGCGCCTTTTACACAAGTTATATCTGTACGCAGCCCAGGACAAACACAAACATCCATACCCACGGTGAGATTCATACCCACGACCAGGTGGACTCGAGAACTAGAAAGCCTACGCCCTAGCCCTTTCGGCCACCTGGCCGGCTATTATATGATTAATAAATTAAAGTTTTAAAACAGCTTTTATAATTAATCTATAAATATAAAAGAAGAAACTGACTGAGTGATCAACGCACAGCCCAAACCATAAGGCCTAGAAACTTGAAATTTTTTACAGAGGTTCTTTACATATTGTAAGTGAGCACTAAGAAGGGGTTTTTCGAAATTCAACCCCTAAAGGGGGGGGGGGGAAGGGGGGTTGAAAGTTTAACACATTAACTGGTGTTGCACTGTATACTTAACACATTAACTGGTGTGGCACTACATAATTAACGATATTAACCTCTTTTAGAGAGGGGGGTAACGAATTATTAACAACGAGCATAAATATGATTATGCAATGAAGGACATAGATAAGGCAATATTTATCGAGGAGGCTAAGGAATCACACGGGTCTCTCTTGAGCTCCCTAAAAACGTCCAGACGACTGGCGAAAATTTGTGTGTTTGGCAAAAAAAGAGAAAGAACGAGTATTGAGCAGTGAAATTTGCAACAGAAAGAAAGATAAAAAACTATCCGGGCATTGGAAACATCTAAACACAGAGCAGGAGGGTATAAGAGCTTATACGTCAAGGGCAAGAAAAATTTTAAAAGATAGTTCTAAAGTATCCAGTAGTGCTCCCCGGGGGGTGAAGATGGATAACATTTTAATCTGAGCCAGAACAACAAGAGGGTAAGTAAAGTCCCGGGCAAAGTGTGCAATATAAGTAGGTTCATTAAGAATGATGGTTCCATCCCACCTCTGAGAATTATAAAACAAAATGGAATTTGTAACAATACGTAGAATTCCTGTTGTTCGGGCTTTTCTTAGAAGTTAACATTTTCTTAGAAATATTTAATAATGATCCGTAACCGGAGATAATGAAGAGTTAGCAGACTATTGAGAAAGAGTGAAAGATGACAGAGGACGCAGTTCCTTCGTTCGAGACTTAGTTGACGACATAAACGATAACAAAGCATACATGAACTCAACTCTTCAAACCAAAAACCACATGGTTTTATGTCCTATAGTAATATTTCAATTATAACAATAATTCATATCTATTGAAATGCCAGCGAAGAAATGAATGAGTATTGGGCAGAGATGACAAAAAGTTATCCGGATTTCGGAAACACCTGAACAACTGCTTCGTCTATAGACGGAAATTGTAGAATTACTGAAAACAAATTTATTATTTAACTTCATGAGGTTATTCTGTTTAATCTACAACTGTAATTATCTCGGGCAACGCCGGTGCCTCTGCTAGTTGTGTTAATATACTTAAAATTATTTTTAACTCCACAGGTGACAATATTTTTATTAAAAACCAGTCATAATTATTTTTAAAAATTTAATGTTTAGATCATTATGAGTTAATTGAAAATTTAAAAAGCTTGATTTTAAAAATAATTTCTCACCTGTAATTTACAATTTTACATGATTTGGTTATGTATTATAAAATGTATTCATGAAATTAATTTTAAGAGATAATTTGAAAAATTAAATGATCCACAGCAATTGTTTTCAATGTTTATTTTTTTCGATACAGCGATAGACCGATCTGTGAAAAATAATTCGCATACCTTACCATGGATATTAATTAATATCCATAACCCATCATGTAGTAGAATAAATGTTATGAATTATACAAAGCCAACAGATAAAAGTTCCGAAGTATTCCATGCAAATCAAATCATGGCTCAGATTTTTTATAAAAATAATTTGCATGGCTTTCATTGTAAAAACAACATTAAATGTTAAAACTTTCACTGAATATACACACAGTACTGTACTTCTCTTTCTTCTATCTCTGAGTACGATGGTAGGAAACGACGATCAGAACAGTATGAAATTTCCGCCAAACATACACGCGCAACGTTACAGATTTTTATCCATATGTTACATTATACTAAAATAAAAAGATAAATTTCCTATTATATGTTATTTCAAGTATATTTATTAAATATTTTCTTAGTCCTTCTCTCGTTAGCAATTTGAGGCAGATGAATTTCTTGATACTGCTCTCGTTAGCCAAGTCTATGAAATACACTGATATGGATTGAAAAGACTGGATCGCTCACCCCATTGTTAACGGGTGTAACAAAAATGATTGCGCAATAGCACGGGCAGGCGCATCTAACCGATGAAAAACTGAGGACGATTCCTCAACAAGGCCAAGAAGAAAGTTATTATTTTAACTCAAAAAAAAATTAAACCGCAACATTAAGTGAAACAATTAACAGCAAATTAAATTAATAATTATCCCCCTTGCAGTAACAATAAATTAGACAATAAAATAACTGCAATATCGTTAAAAAAATTAATTTCTTGTTAACAACTCGTCGAATTGTCATGAAATTTGTATTAATCGATAGAGGATAATACATATTATATCGTAATGGCGATCCATTCGCTCGATTGCCATTAATTATTCTGATTAAAGTCACTATCCGTAATGCAGAAACGTCCTCACTTTTCGAAATCGATTAGTCGCGCCTGTCCACTCATTTTTGTTACACCCGTTAACAATGGGATGAGCGATCCAGTCTTTTCAATCCATATCAATGATGAAATACTGCTGCTGAAAGATTTCTCCCCGTTCTTATCGTGTACTACTTCCTGGACCCCGGACTTCCGATTATCTTTTTGGTTACGCATCTTCAACTTTCAGCCCATAGGCGTGAGCGATCCAGCTTCTAATTCATATCCATGCAATCACATCTCAATCGATTCAAAATGGTCACCTTTTGCAGCACAAAGATGGCGCAAACGAAGAATGAAAATTTTAGTTACTTTCTGTTGTGCGTCAACAAATGTACAGCGCCATCCGTCAGCAACATTTGTAACTAATTTTGAGACTTCCGTATCAGATTTTTAAAGCTTTCGATATAAACATACCACTTGTTTCATTCTTCTATTGATTTCCGTTTCTGAGATATTTACTCTTAAAATTAGGGAGTCCTTTGTGGGACACCTGTATAATAGAGAAATAATAGGGTGCAAATGATCTGGAAATCAAAACGCTGAATAACATGTTAATATTTGAGAAAAGTCCTCTTCTTTGTCAAAATTAAGACATTCTTAGAGAAGATTTACACAAAGAGGTTTAAATAATCAAGTTTCACAGACAATTTACGGACTATTGCAAATAAAAATAAGATCATAATATTTAAATTAATAACATTAAATAACATTAAAATAATACTATAGAGTAAATCTGCAAATTTTAAGAAATGTCTTTTAAAATCGCATATAGCGATTCCTATGAGCTACTTTGCGTTTTCAACAGATGCTGAGTTAGGTTCAAAGAGCAACTCCACATATTAAGAGGAACTTGTGATTGATAGACAGAGAGAGAGAGAGAGAGAGAGAGAGAGAGAGAGAAAGAAAGAGAGCGAGAGAGGGAGAAGGAAGAGTGGAAGAGGGTAAAGAAGAGAGTTAAGGAGTGAGAGTGGGATGGTGTGTTGCTCCGAATGGACCAGATTCTTTCTGCTTTTTCGGATGTGAATTTCACAGTGATATGAGCGAAGGACGAGAGAATGCTTTTTACGCGATAATGTAGCATTAGGCAAGTGGCGCCCGCCTCGGGCCATTCCACACATCTAATACGTCGTCAATGTTGATTAACCGTCAATGTTTATTTGTTTTCCGCAAAAGCAGTCGAGCGCATGCACGGAGAGAGAGAGAGAGAGAGAGAGAGAGAGAGAGAGAGAGAAGCGGAGGAGGAAAAGGTGGGGACATCGTCGTCGAAGACATCCTTGATAGGACTGAGAACGAAAACGGGTGCAAACAGTCGAGTTCAAAGTAAACACTACAAAATCCCTTGTTTTCGAATTTTGCTTTAAGAACAAATAATTGCGCTTATACATATTTTTTGAAGTAGATAGTGTATTTAATCTCATTTTGAGAACTGGGGACGGAATTATGCGACTGATGAAATTTTTGCACATGCAAGCAAGCGTAAATGGAATTTGAGCAGAATTTAATTAATTCTTGGCTTTTGAATTAGATTACGATGAAATGAAACAGTTTTAAAACCGGTTTTACAGGCTTTTTACCAAGTACACGAATAAGAACTTTTACGAGCGAATTGAAAACAAATGACAAAATTAACTTACTGTATAATGATATAATTAGCATAAATAGCAATTATCAAATTATCAGGAGATGTATAGGATACCGTATTTTAGATCATTTTTACCCTTATACGGTTTTGCTTATATTGTTTGTCATTTCTTCAAAATTATCGTACAATATTTTTCAAAGTGGATCTATGTATTAAATAAAGTTGGCATTTCGGCATACTAAATCTGTGATGTGTGTCTGGTTCGTACCAAGGTAAAACTTGAAGTCTTTTTCTCGATATGGATGAATTGCAATATTAAAGATTTTAGGCCTTCATAATTATCATAATACAAAATAAATACCCGCTCGGGTTGGTTGAAAATTACAGGATCTTCAGGGTAAATTTTACAATAATTAAATTTGACTTTTCAGCCAAATTTGACTGACTATACAGTGTTTAATTCATACAGATCACTCATGATTTCCCGAGTTATTTTCAGGGGGACAAACCCTTTCCATAAAAAATGTATGATTTTTCACTCATAAAATCCGCGCACCCCCTCCAAGTCATTAAAACCTGCTAAAAACACTATTCATTCTTTCAAGGCATTTATTTAGCTCGGGTTGGTTGAACTTGTTCAAAGTAAATTTTTGAATAACTTAATTAACGGTTTTTTGTATTTTTTTTTTACTTTGGGCTTATTGAAAATGCGAAATGTGAATGTATCATCGATATACACTTAAAAGGATAATATGCAGTGTCATCTTCGAAGACTCTTTTTGTAGACAACATTTTTTGTTTATCCACCAGAGGCATAGACGAAAAGGCGCTCTGGAGATCCAACACGTGAGCTTGCTACAGTTGTCCATTAAGATTCCCGCTACTTTTAAGATTGTCATTGCGCTTTGTTGATCATCATCGCAAACTAGATTCGTTTGAAAGGAAATAGAATGGGAGGAATCAACACATCAGTATTTATTTATTTATTTTTTTTTTGCAAAGCCAGTGAGGAGGTAGTCTCGTTTCCGTCTTAGCCTGTTTTTTAATTTTAATAATGCTCAATGTAAGATTGTTATTATTAGTTGTTATTGTTGGGGGGAGGCCGTTGCCTGGTGGGCTTCCACTGAACACACAACTTCAGGAAAGTTAAGCAACATCAGGCACGGCTAGTCACTGGATGGGCGGCCATCAGTGAGATACGATCTTCACCCCTCCCCCCTCCCGGCTGCTGCGACCATCTTACAGCAGTCGTTAATCCAGATCCATCCAGGGACCCAACTCGTCGGCCTCAGGCCATATAGGCCCTGGATGGACGTATTGGATTACAATCAATAAAAAAAACCATATTATTGTTGAATTTCGAAATTTAAATACTGAATAGTTTGTTGGATGAAAAAAGGTGGTTAAGGTTAGGTTAGGCAAATTAATTAAAAATCTTTCCCGGGGTAAGTTATAAGCATCATGCAAAGTTTGATGGCCGTTTGTTTCGCAGTTGTACAGATTATCGGGAGTATGTACACAGACAGAAAGACAGACAGACACACGTTGACTTTTATTAATACGGACAAAAATAAATTTAAGTACTTTTTCGTAACTCGTGCTCTTTAAAAAATGAAGATTTTTGAAATCTCAAAATTAAAATATCCAATAAGGAAACATAAAATCTCCATTGTTAAATATTTGAAAAACAATTGTTCTGTACATTCAAATAGTTAATACCTATTGTATTCCAGGGTTTTTGTGTCTCGTCCTTCTCTCCTATATCTGTCTATCGTACATTCAAATAGGGAATTTAAAAGTCGAAGACAGGAAATAATAAGATAAAAATAAAATAAATCATCACATATAAAAGCAAATTAAAAAAAAACAAACTAATAAGTTCTCGGATGTTGGTAAGCAATTCTCTTGGAATATATGTAATGCACTGTAGGCAAATTGTAAGGAAATTTTTTAAAATTGTTAATTATTTATGTTCTTGTGAGAAATTATTAATTACTAATTAAATTCAAATAGTCTTTTCTTCCCTCTAATTTTAATAATAAAGTTAAATTGCAAATATTTGTCTTTAATCCATTTTGTCATATTTGTCTTTGGACATTTCACGAAAAGTTTAACTTTAAGCTAGCAAATTAATTCTCAATAATTGTGCTTATTACACAAGTCTGGTTATTGGGAAATATTAACTGAAAATGAAAGACAAAATTTTAAATTATTTAAGTATATAATTCGAGGTAAAATTAACTGAACCGTCAATCATTTACATAGTGACTTCTACTAGTATAGTGAAAGAAAACGTATTTCTCTCTTTAATTCTGTACATTTAGTATTCTGCGAGCAATATAACGTAATTAACAATAAAACAAGCATCGATAAAAGAACGCTACGAAAATAATCACAGATATTTACTCGATCGCAACAATAACATATTTTAAATCCTGCTCACGGAATCCATATGATTAAGCACACCAGGCAAAGGAACCCAAATTATAAATCAAAGAAATAATCAAGTTTTATTATTGCTTTTCTAAGATCTTTATTTATGTTGAAAAGCTTCAGATTTATTTTTCTGGTGAAAGTTTGATTGTTGCGAATGTCAAGAATTGAAAGAATATCTACATTTTTGCATAAAACAAATATTTTATGTTTACACGTAAAGATACTACTTGAATAGTTGTGAGAACTTCGTATCGAAAAGCATAGTGTCACGGAATTCGAATACAAGCACGAATTCCGAAGACGTTGGCATTCGCTTTCGCTCTCGAATCTTTGTTCATTCGGAGAGGAGGGCGAGGCGACGTCAGAAACGCCGTCAGCACCATCAACACACTCGGACCAATGAGGGCAAAGAAGAGGTTTCCAGCGCGAAGTTTGAAAGAGCGAGAGGTACAAGTGATCGAGACAAAGAAGGAAAAGGTTCTGCTGCATGGAGCTCGTACAGAAAGCCCCGTCGGGAGAGCAGTGTGCTCTTCTGCGTTAACAGACTGGAGGGAAGGAGAAAGCGTTCTCCGCCCTCAACGACAAGCTCGCCGTTGCATGCGGTTTCGTCGGGAGCTGAGAGCACGCCGTGCAGTGAAGCAAACGTGGCGGAGGTTTTGCCAACGTGGCAAGGAGGAAACGAGAGCAGTGTTTTGCTTCCGCAACGGTACGTAACCGACCCGCCGCGAGTGCTGTGCAGAACGGTCGCCGAATGGACTTCGACTCTTGTAAGTGCCCATTTTGTTGTAGGCAGAAATGCCACGTTAATTAAGGCGACATTCCAGGAACTGTCCTATCGAGAATTAAGATATGCGTCATGTGTTCGAGGGTTATGGCCGTTTAGCATGGCGGCATATTTTCTCCACGAGCTAGGAATCACACTAGCCTAGCTTTCTCACCGTGAAATCAGCCCATTACTTTAACCTTCCGTCCTTCTTGTATGTTTATTTTAATAACAAACGTTTGTGAAAACGTTTAGTGCAATAGGAAAATATGTGATCAGGAAGAGTGGGCTAGTTATTTAAATTGTCATTAATTGTAATTTTCCCTTTACACTTTATTTCTAGTTTATGAATTGAATTGCTAAATTCACTAATTATAACGAACTTTACCGGACTTGACTTTATTCCTTGTTGTGAGTGACTTTAATGTGTACAGCTCTTTGAGGCTGCAACGGATTTGAATATTATCCCATTCATGCGAGGCTTTTATTAAATTTAATTGGAGTACTCCTAATTTTGAAATTGTGAAATTATTTATTTGACAAGAGAGAGTGTTTTGTCGAATACGGTTGAACGAGGTAGCGTTCATGATTGTTTTGTATTTTGCTAATTTTTGGAACTAAATATAATTATATGTTTAGTCTTTATCATGCGATACGGATAATTGTCTTAGTGTATTGATAATTGTATGTCTTGACTTAAATTGAGTATTAGATTCTTTAGTGACACTGTATGGTGTTTTGAAGCTTATGCATAGACTCATTAGTTGTATTATATATCAGTAGTGAATGCCAATTCCGATGATTATATTTTGATTTATGTCATTAGTTAAGAGTTTTAACTATAAGTACTATTGCTCCATTGCTTTTATTTGAATTTATGTTTTCATTTTGTGTAATAAACTCTATCTTTAATTCTATTCCGTTCACTGTTACGTGTTTTGAATTTTCCACTGCGCGTAGCTGCATTGTCCAGCAAAAAGGCACGTTACGCATAGAAAGAGTTTAAGAAGAAATTATATTCCAGCCTTTGAACCCAGTAGTTCTAGTTTCTATATATTTTATAGAAATTATAAACTTTTAATGTTGATGAAACGAGATTTCCTTCTTTTCTTTACAAACGTCATTACCATTCAATTTTTTGGAAAAAATATATTGCAAATAAAGTTTACAGGAATAAATACATCGATGCATCTATTCACTTCATTTACTCCGATAAATTGCATTTCTTGCAAAAAAAAGTTTATTTCCTGAAGATTTAAACAGATTCATATGTCTGAAAAACTTCGCAGAAGAAGGAGCAGAAGTCCTCTTTTAGCCATATTTTCTTTAAAGTGGTACGCTTAGGAAGAATGGAAAAATGGAAAATTCTGGTACTTCTATTTTATGGATTTAAATTTATATACAACTACATATTGATTTTACTTAGACGACTGACTTTCAAAGTCAGAATCTTTTCGTTGTCTCAAAATAAGAAAATATAGGATTTCCTAAACCACAGACTATGTAGTATATGTTATTCATACAAGAATGATTATTGCAATCTTTTTATAATTTACACTAATGTATTATTCGTTATTTTTGTAAGGCTTGGAAGAAAGATCATACGAGGTAGGTGCAAAAAGTTCCCGAACTTTGTTTAGGAAAAAAATAACTATCCTATCGGAGTACTCTGGCCTTCGAAGTAATGCCTTTTGACAACAATACACTTTTGCCAACGTTCATACACTTTGTATGAAAGTGGGCTGTAGACCTTTGTTTGCCACCTTCTTTAGAGCTTCCGTCTCAGCCAGCTTGATCTCTTCCGCTGATTGGAAATGATGCACCGGGAAAGAGGTAAACGTTACATGGGGCCATGTCAGTTGAGTAAGGAGCTTACAATAAAAAAAACCCCACAAGCATGACCTTTAGAGCGGTCAGTACGAAACTTCTACGGACGAGGTTGTTTTCCTTACGGATGACTGTCTTTTTATTTGAGGGTCGTAAAGAAAGCACCATGTTCAGGGTTCTTGAAGCCATGGAGCGAATATCAACAAAACAGCTGCATTCGTTAAATGTTCAAGAGCAGCTGTTGTTAAAGTGTTTAAAGACTGGACTCTCAGTTGGAAAACTGGGTCTAAACATGCGAGTTGTGCCCGTCAGCGACTAGCAATATTCGGACAGAAAGAGAATGGCAAGACTGCTACAAGACAACAGAAGGGCAACACTGTATCAAATTACTGTAGATCTTAATCAGGATCCTCTCAAATGGTCTCTGAACGCGCTATTCGCCGTACACTGCATCGTATGGGATATGGAAACCGAATACCTGTTCGAACACCTTTGCTGCCTGCCGTTAATAAGATAAAACGTCTGCAATTCGCACAGGAACATAAGGAATGGACAGCCAAGCATTGGATAAATGTCACGTAGTCCGGTGAATCACGTTTCCAGTTCCATCATACAGATGGCAGAGTGAGAATCTGGCGGAAACAGCATGGAAGCATTCATGACTACAACCCTTCAAGCTGGTTGTTATGGTTTGGAGCATGTTTTCCTGGGATGATTAGGGCCCTTTAATTCGTGTGGAACAACGTCTGAATAACGCAACATAACTCAAAGTTACACGTTTTCTATCTCTTCAATAACAAGATGCCATTAAAATGCACAAAGGTGGAAATCCAGTTTCATATGATGACCTGCCTGCTCCCCCTGGTAATGATTCTGTTTTCGGTCGTTTGTTTAATGTGTGACTCAAGAATTTGATAAAAATATATGATGGAACTATCAAAGCTTCGAAAAAAAGGTGAAGAACTGAAACCTGAATGCCTGTCGCGAGCATCCAAATACATGTACCCTCCAACTGTTATGGTGTTTGGAACTTGGACCTTCGAAGGACTTGGAACCTTGTGCTTCATGGATGGGAATATCTCCTGATTCGTCCAAGTAGTAACATCCATAATAATATTTATATCATTTACATATAATATATATTACTTAGAATCTATTAAAATCGCCATAGAAGTTTTCACTTCGGTCGTGCGGTCTTAAGCACACACCCCGTTTTTTTAACCGATAGGTAACGCCGAGTACCTTTGCTAGTATCGGAATAAAACTGTAGATTTGTATAAAAAACAAGGACTAACCAGATGGATGCATAATAGGAGAAAAATAAACTAATTTTTGAATTACAAGCGCTCGTCGTTGCTGACCAAGTTCATCCTATCATGTTATAGCGTATCCCAATGGAGATAGCTTCTTCCAACAAGACAATGCGCCATATCACGGTGTTCGTATTGTGCAGGAGTGGTTTCAAGAACATGAGGGAGACTTTTCCTTGCTTAGGTTGCCCCCAGAATCACCAGATCTCAATCCAATTGAGCATATGTGAGACGAAGTTGAAAGAGCCATCAGGCAGCTGGTTCCACAACTATCAAATCTCATACAATTGGACAGTGCTATTCATCAGGCGTGGTGTCAGATTCCTCGCATCAACATCTCGCAGAGTCAGTGCCAAGAAGAATTGCAGCAGTATTAAAGGCAAACGGTGTCCCAACGAAGTACTGATGGGGTGGTCATAATAATCTGGTCAGTCAGAGTATATTGATGTATAAAAACTGAAAGGTCTCAAGATCGTAAAAAAAGTTATACGAAGAATGTTCAAAAAATTCGGGAACTTGTTGAACCTATCTCGTATTCCTTGTCTTGTTGCTCTACTAGGAAAAATGGAACAATTGATTATACTTTTAATGTAAGATTGCAAAAAAAAAGCAGATTAAACTACTGCAAATAATTGTATGGTATTTACTCTTTTAAGATCCCAAGTTCTAGATATCAGAAAATGCAGACAATAAAACTGGAATTTACAATCTAATGCGGTTAATTTTAATATTAATAATTAGGAAAAAATTAATAATTTTCATAATTTAGATTTTAGACTAATAAATTGGGACCCATTACCTATGTAAACAGCTTTTAATTAATTAAGCAATCACTGTAAGTTACACTTTTTCTATAATTTTAAAGTATTCAGTGCTCTATATTTTTAATCATTTTCCATAGAGTGTGTTATTAAATAAATTATAATCAAATGTACTATCAGAGAACTTGCACTATTCGCTCTTTATGTCGAAATAGAACTTTAGATTTTCACGGTAAAATTCGTTCATAAAGTTCCTCATGAAATGTAAACTGGAATCAAGCTCTGTTTTAAGTACACTTCATTGTTCAAAGGCATACCGCTAAAAAGTTTTTTTTTTTTAGAAATCTCTTTCGCTCTCTCTCTCTCTCTCTCTCTCTCTCTCTCTCTCTCTCTCTGTCTCTCGCTCTCTCTCTCTCTCTCTCTCTGCGTATGTGTGTGTCTGTCTATTTGAAAAATTGCTTATTTCTGTAGCAAGATAAATTTGGAATTTACGCTGATTAAAGCAATGTTGAGTTCACTGCCCATCTCAAAATATATTCGTTAGAAGGTGTATTTTCAAAATTGACTTTTAATCTACCTTCTTATATATTAAGTTGAAAACTTTCTGATTTTATTATTATAAAACTTAAAGTTTTTTCAAAAGCATTGTAAACTCGGTAAATGACAGACCAAAATGAGAAATGCCGTCTTAAGTTTCTCATCCACGTACAGAGGAAGTTGACGCCTATGTATTTATAAAATAAAAGTTTGTGTAAAGGGCAGAAGAGGAGCAAAAAAAGGGAAGGATAACGTCTTAGAAGGAGGAAGATGAAACGACAGAGAGACAGAGAGAGAGAGAAAGAGAAAGAAGCGAAGGAGATTGGGAAGATTACTCTCCTCCAGGGGGAAGGGTCTTTGGAATCGGGACAATTCGAGAGCAACACTCAGTGGCGTGTCTGCTTAATCTAGCGCTTGAGAAATGCGACACCTGCTGCTCGAGGAGTCCTACGTCGCGACACGTGACGCATCCATCATCAGAGCTCAACTGTGATCGGTTGTCTTGGCAACCGTGAATGCTGCTGCTTTCGCCATTGGCTGCCCCTGTAAGGTGGCTGCTTTTCTTGCTTCACTACGTCGAGTACGCTTGTGTGGGTTCAGCTCCGCACCGGAGAAGGAGGGGAAGGATGAAAAAATGACGAGAGAAGGAAGGGGGGGGGGGCCAAAAAAAAGAACTTTTTCGAATCCCCTTTTAAGAAAGAAAGAAAAAAAAGTGGGAAAGCAAGGGAAAGAAACGAAGAAGAACGACAGAGGCATAACGGGGGGGAAAATGAATGAAAGTTTTGTTTATAAGACTGACAACGAAATTTAATCCCTATTATGTTTTGGTAGAGAGCTTTAAAAAGCTAACCTGCATAAACATAGCGCATTCTTATCATTCGTATAATGAATTCTTAAAGGGGGAAAATGAAAATTCATCCTGAGCTTATATCATTCAAGCATAGTAACAGTTATATTGGAGTCTTGAAACTTTCCAAAGGGAAAACAACAGAAACCAGCACGTATATCATTTGACTCCACTTTATTAGATGGCTTGGATTTATTCTGTGCCTTAGCTGTACTCCCTTCAAATAAAGTGGAAGGGTTTGGAGGTTGAAAGTGCTTTAATGTGCGCAGGAACAACCACCAACATGGGACCACCTGCCGAAATAATTGGCTTCGGGATTGTCGACGTCGTCCTCAACATTTTTAATTGCAATTCTACGAGTGTCAGGAAAGCTCAAGCCTAATCTTTAATCCTGCAGCTACACTAAGCCTCTTCATCAAACACGGAATTTTCGGCTATACGACTTTTCGGCAAAGTGAAGGCTACATGAAGTCTTTATTTATAATAAACTGAATTTGAAAATCGCTCTTTTAATTTCGTTAAATCATATGACAAATAAATCAACAGAAAAGATCGTTTATGTTTTTCAAATAAATCTTAAATAAATTCTAAGCTTACATGAGGTTATCAAAACAGACTTGGAATTAACAATCAAGTTAAGCTTCATCTGATGCGTTAGGATATTAAACAGTGTAATTAATGTAATAAAGTCAGCGAAATAATCCTCCTCTATTAACCCTATATTCGTGAATTAAAAATTTATAACATAGAATATAATAAAATTCAAGAAACGTGCTTTCCGAAGTTAACTTCATAATATCTTAGAGACACCCGCTGCAAGTTGCAGCGAAAGTGAAACCAATTAAGGGGCATGAATTTAATACTGAAACTCGCCAACGCGCTTCCAATTTAATCTAACTTCCTAAGGTTTTTTGACACGATGTTCATTTCAAACTTAACACCTCTTGATTTTTGTGAAAATGAGTCTAATGACTGCTTCGATCTCCTGTTGAGGCTTATGAAGTTAAAGCAATTTACAGTGGATGATGTCAAAATATATGATACAATAACTTATTTTTTATTTTAGTAATAATATTCTAATAAAATAACAATTAACTGCTAATTTGTCTAATAATAATATTAATAACAAAAAATAATAAAATAAGTTAGTTAACAACAAGTGACTAACGGATCCAGACAAGCAAAACTCTTATACGTGTGTTACATTCCGTAACTATGACCGACATTTTACTTCTAATATTACGCTCGCGGTTTCCAGACCGTTGTCATTCACCACAGATATCCAATTGAAATATTTTTGCATAATATTGTATTTTTTTTCTTTTCAGTTCAGTTCAGCAGAAAAAATGGTGTTATTATTAAATTTTAAACGTGCAGTGTTAAATACAGAATATTTACAAATGGTTGTAGCGGTTTAAAAAAACCGCATTAAGTATGGTATGTTGGTGCTCAATGAGCTACGGACCTGGCAGTGGAAATGTAGCGACGCAACATTCAAAAGATGAAGTCCGCACAGCTTGTTTGCAGCTGTGCCATGAGTCAATTTTCATGCATGCCCAGACAGGTGTACCCTATTATAGCTTCTTCCGCAAAGAAAAACGGGCCAGAAATTTTGAATTATGAGATATCCAGCAATTCAGACTTAAAGACATGCCTGCTTTACATAACCAAATTTTATCACAAAAGATAATAGAAATTCACTAAACAGGTGCAATTATAAACACCCTGTATACTTTATTTAGTGATTTCAGAATTCTAATTCCAAGCTAGTACGAAACGTCAGAATTTTAAAACAAACTACAGTGGGTGCCGTTTAATGTGATCACTTTAGGACCAAGCCAAATTGATAATAACTTACTGATAACAACAATCGAAGTTGCAACTTTCCATGACACTAAGTGAAACAGTCTTTCTACTGATTGTAAAACTCTATACACTAATACCAATCAGTGATTTTGGGGAGTAAATAAGCTCATTGGCTTAGAAGGAAATGAAAAGTGGCTATTATAAGCGGAATTCGGGAGCCAATCCAAATATTTTTTCTACATTTAGGGAAAAATTTGATAACAATATCCGAAGTTTTGATCAAAATAAACAGCATATTCAGTATATACTTAAGCACAAGCGTTCTCTACCAAACAAAATTGATAACAATGACTGATTGATAGCATGAACTGATAGCATTAAGCGGCGCCCATTGTATTTGTATAAAATTAGTGTGTAAATAAAATGAACTGAATGTTTTATAAATGTTTATTTATATACCTTCTTTGATTATTAACTTGTACTTGATAGGATTACCATTAGATATCAAGCCATTTCTGACATTTCGAAACAGATTAGTTTAGGCCATTATTTTGATTTTTATAGAACTTTCAATATGAAATGTAGAAATTACTACAATATTATACACGCAGTATGCACGATTTTTATTAAACGAACGTTTCGCCTGAATTTAAGATCCCGCGGCAATATCATGGTGAACATTTTGCGCCGAGCAACATGTCAATGAATTTGGCGGCGGCCAGGTACTCCCTGTGCGCTTAAATTATACATTAGGTTTTATTAAAACGGATCTGCAATTGAAACAAATTTGTGCAGAATGTTTTCTTCTTATTTGAAAAATTTCACATAACAGATATATCTACTCTTTATCCTGGATTATATGTATATTTCTATATACAAACAGAGTAACAACTTTAAAAGCCAACTTTTCCATTTGAGTTTTTCTTTAGTTCTTCAGCTACTATTTCAGTAATTTGAAATCCATCTCTCTCGCTCTGTCTCTCAGTGCATGTGTTTCACTCACTTCTCTTTTCTCCGCTTTCTATTTCTTTTCTTTTTGGAGCGCTCGCCTCGAACGAGCACGCCTTCATTTCACTGCTCGCCCTCCCTCTTCCCCTACCCCTCCAACGAACGCATGCAAAGCCCCTTTGTCCTCCTGAGTGATCGTGACATCAAGTGCTGACTGCATTATTTCCGACGGGAGGGACCTCCATTTGCTGTGAGGCGACCATTTGTCGAACGTGCTTTCCGCAGAGGCTCCATCATTGTGTTCGCGGCATCTGAAGATGAAGCGACCGAACGGCATAAACGACAGAATGAAAACACAGAGAGATCCACACACACACACACACACACACGCACAAACACACACATAGAACGTACACTGCTCTTCTCATTTGGTTCTTTCCTTCTGTTTTTTCATTCCTTCCTAGTGCTTTTCCTTTCCTTCCCCTAAGTAAAGGCAGAAGAAAAAAATTTCTTCTGCTGCCGCCAAGAGAATAGAAGCAGAGAGCGTGTTATTTGACGACAAAAAGACAAAAAGATAGAGCTCTGCAAGATGTTTCCCATCAGTCATTAGTCAAACAGTGGCTGATGCTTTGTCAGTGGTGGTGGTGAATGCAAGGCTACGAAACACGAGAAAGAGAAAAAGAGAAAGAAGAGCGAAAAAATAGCATTTCAGGCAATCCTTAGACATTTTATAGGGATGGTCCATGCTCTTGAGTGCAATAGTTTTAAAGACGTTGAAAGTATACACATAAAGGTTGAAAACAAAAATCTGAATATAAAATAAACATTCAAGTATTAATAAAGATATTGCAATAAAAGTTATTTTTCATTTGCTATACTAGCAGAGGCACCCGGCGTTGCCCGAGATAATTACAGTTGTAGATTAAACAGAACAACCTCATGAAGTTAAATAAGTTTGTTTTCAGTAATTCTACTATTTCCGTCTATAGACGAAGCAGTTGTTCAGGTGTTTCCGAAGTCCGGATAACTTTTTGTCATCTCTGCCCAATACTCATTCATTTCTTCGCTGGTATTTCAATAGATATGAATTATTGTTATAATCCTTCGAAATATTATTATAGGACATAAAACCATATGTTTTTTGGTTTGAAGAGTTGAGTTCATGCATGCTTTGTTATCGTTTATGTCGTCAACTGTAGCTCGAACGAAGGAACTGCGTCCTCTGTCATCTTTCACTCTTTCTCAATAGTCTGCTAACTCTTCATTATCTCCGGTTACGGATCATTATTAAATATTTCTAAGAAAATGTTAACTTCTAAGAAAAGCCCAAACAACAGGAATTCTACGTATTGTTACAAATTCCATTTTGTTTTATAATTCTCAGAGGTGGGATGGAACCATCATTCTTAATGAACCTACTTATATTGCACACTTTGCCCGGGACTTTACTTACCCTCTTGTTGTTCTGGCTCAGATTAAAATGTTATCCATCTTTACCCCCGGGGAGCATTACTGGATACTTTAGTCCTATCTTTTAAAATTTCCCTTGCCCTTGACGTATAAGCTCTTATACCCTCCTGCTTTGTGTTCAGATGTTTCCAATGCCCGGATAGTTTTTTATCTTTCTGTTGCAAATTTCACTGCTCAATACTCGTTCTTTCTCTTTTTTTGCCAAACACACAAATTTTCGCCAGTCGTCTGGACGTTTTTAGGGAGCTCAAGGGAGACCCGTGTGATTCCTTAGCCTCCTCGATAAATATTGCCTTATCTATGTCCTTCATTGCATAATCATATTTATGCTCGTTGTTAATAATTCGTTACCCCCCTCTCTAAAAGAGATTAATATCGTTAATTATGTAGTGCCACACCAGTTAATGTGTTAAGTATACAGTGCAACACCAGTTAATGTGTTAAACTTCCCCCCCCCCCCCCCAGGGGGTGAAATTCGAAAAAAACCCTCTAAAGGCCCACTTACAATATGTAAAGAACCTCTGTACAAAATTTCAAGTTTCTAGGCCTTATGGTTTGGGCTGTGCGTTGATCACTCAGTTAGTTTCTTCTTTTATATATATAGATTTTAGCCGGGATACAGACCCTTAATGCAATTTAATATCTCAGGAATGCAAATCCAGTATAATATCCACTCATGCTTATCATATCCAGCATTCTTACCGAAGGAAAATACAAAGCAGTATATGCTTGAAAGAACCGTATTCATGCTTAATTCCAGCCTAGGAGTTTTTTGACGCCATACTTCCGGATATTAATATATAAATAGCGAAAAATAGCAAAGAAAATTTATTCTGGTTACTGTCCCGATGCTATAAGCACTAAGCCACCGTGGACATGGAAGTTGTCGATATCAAACATGTCCTATGAGCATAAGTTGGAGCACGGCTCCTGTTCGCATCCAGGACTATCTTTACTATCAAAGGTGATTAATATGAAATTGTAACTGGAAAATATGCCTAGGGTTTTTTTTCACGTTTTTTTTAATTATCAACCCAAAGGTCTCTGGTTCGAGTCCAGACCGTAGAATTTTCTTTGCTATTTTTCACTATTTATTTCTTAATATAAAACTGATTTCATGAAAAAAAATAGAAAATTAATCCTGTATTAATTAATAATACACATACAGTATTTTCTGCTCATAGCATCGATTAAATGGAACCTGAATAATATCGTGCCTCGCATTTCTCTACTTTGAATGTTAAAATATAAATGACACAAATAAATTGTTATGAATATACGCGTAATATTCCATTACACGTAATGCAATATTTGGCTCTCATAATAATCTCTTTAAGGAAAATTTTAAAAAACGTAATCCTTAAAAATCGAAAGTTAGTTCAATGGCCATTTTATTAAGTTAACAAAACATTATAGGTTATGGCTTGAGTTAATTTTTCTAACTGCATCAACATTATTAAACAGGTACATTATCAATCATAAGAAAACTTCGCCAGAGATATCTACGAATAGCACCCTGTCTCGAATTGAATGACATCAGACAGGAAGACCACAGCAAATGCCAAAAAATGTGTTTATTAATTGTCAGTTATTTGTGATTTATAAAGAGAAGATAAATGGTTTCGAGGGATAAGAGATTCTCCTCGTATTATGGATAACTGTGAGAAAAAGATAAAGTATATATATCAACGGAGATAATTATATGAGGATACGATATGTTGCGTTTTGATGATGCTCTATAGAAGACTAGGTTGCGGGAAGTTCGATTGAAAAAAGTGTACCTAAACTATACCTCTAATCATGGACCTCGCCCACGCCGCCGCCCCCCCCCCCCCCGGTTCAAAATTGATCACGTTTTTTGATACGCGGAGAAGCGCTGATTCCGCTTCCCAAATGCCGGCAATAAACGGTGGATGTAAACCAGCCTTTACTCTCATTGAGGTAATCGCCCGCGTGTGATGTTCTTCGATTGGGATCATCTTCATTCAATGCATGGAATAATCCTGGAATATAAAATTTCCATTTTGCTGTTATGGAAAAACCCAGAGATAATATCTACTAAAGTGTGTCTATATATTTTTGCACCCTTCTGTATTCCTCGATGTAGTCCAGTGACGAAGATCTCGCAGTTATTATTAATGTGTAGTTAAATTTTTTGGATAGTTAACCTAATCAAAAATTGCTTTATTCTTACTTAAACAGAATTAATTATTGCAGCATGTTTGACATTTGATGACAACTTATTTGCGCAATCATAGACTGATCTGAATTTCCTAATATTGTGTGACGCATTTATGTGTCTTTTTCCTTAATCTTTCATTAGCCAGAGAGTAGCAAGGGAGGGGCGGAGGGGGGCGATCCAACCCGGCAATATTTAAAGCGAGTCAATTTTGTCCTATTGCATTGGGAAAATTGTTTTCCTATCTGAACAGCAAAACTGTCCATTTAACAATTTTGTTTTGGTAAGTTTTTGATGTGTATTAGTTTATTACTCGAAGGGGGTGGGCAAGGTTAGGCCACACCGAGCAGCCTATGCCACTGGCATTACTAATATAGCATGTGATGTCTTCTTAAAATGCAATGTCTGTACGCATAACTTAAGTTTAACAGCGCCACGGTCTATTCCGTTGACACACGTAATCGAGAAACAAACACGATGTTACATTGAAATTTTAGTTCTTGCGAGAGAAGGTGCTTTTATACGTTGTGAGAAAACGTTTGTCAATAAATCTGAGAAGCAATTAAATCAGGCTGTTCATAGTGCTGTGGTTAATTAGTTTACTTATTTAACGACCATTCAAGGCCGAGATCACACAGGATTCCGTTCTCGGTAGGGTCTGAACCTTTCATCTCGGAATATCAAACGAGCGAGTTTAACGTTTACGTTTGCGCCACTAAAGTTGCCGACGTTAACCGAACGGAAAGGAAGAGTAAAACCTTAAAAATATAAAACTTATGCTTATGAAAACTCAATATGAAAATTTCAATTTTATCATAATGCAAATATAAATTTTTGATAATTTTATAAAGAACTAAACTTTTTGATTAACGTCAGTATCATTGAACATATTGATTATTTAATACAGTAACAAGGGCATTTACTTCATAGTATTGTAAAATACCTTAAGATTATTTACATACATACCATTCAATAAAAATATAATATCGTCTCGTTTGCACTTATTTCTGATCTAGAACTTTCATGTGAATTAAAACATCTACAGTAATTACTTATACGTCCACAGGCATATTAAGTGGATATTATATTTATTTTCACGGATCTCGCGTATAAAAATATGAATTTTCGGATTTAATACAAAACTCTTAAAAAAAACTCTTCACAAAATGCTTAAAAGCCTAAATTTCACAAGCAACTAGATGTTCATTTGCTATATAATTTCCTTGAAAAGTTTGCTTCTTTTTAATATACTGTATAAGCTTCTGGGATTATTATATCTTTAATTTAAAATTTCATTCATGATTAGTTATTTCCTAAACAGTAATTATGAAATTTTAAAATAAGAATAAGGAACCAATAACTGGTAAAGGTCAGATCTCGTGAGTTGTAACTTAGAAACATACAAACACAAGGAAGTTTCCCTCACACTCCGTACTTTTCCGATATCCTCTTCTTTCTTTGATAGCCAATCTTTGTAATTAGAGCGCAAGTTCTCAGCGTTGACCACGTGTAAAGCAGTGCAGGTGGGTGTGAATGTATATGTATGTGTATGTGTTCGAGGAAGTTTGTTAAATGCTTTTTCTCCCTCGTCTATCTGGGGTCAAAACTTTGCTATTATTATTTTTCAGCGGCTGCGCCAATACCCTCTGGGCGACTTGGTTCCGGACAAACACCTTCCGTTTTGCGTGACTGTGCGTTCGTGCGCAGATTTGTCCATCGAGAGGAAGCGCGCCCGTAATCTGCACGAGAACCTGTAATCGGTTCAAGGAAGTTGAAAATCTCGCGAGCATCCATTATAGACGCTGACAACAGGACAATCGATGACAGAGGCGGAGACATTTACTCGACCACCACCCGCCTTTCTCCTTCCTTCTTATGCTCTATCAACTTTAAAAACGAACATTTGGTGTTCTTCAAGGCAACGTGTGGATACAACCCAACGAAAAATGTAAACAAAGCTGTTTGACGGTTTTTTACACAAGGTACAAAGCAAATCTCTCGGCTTAAATAATTTTGGAAGTAAATACTTGAATAACTTTAATGACTTGAGAAACTATTGTGCTTACATAAATAGCTAGACAAATGTCCGGAAAAATTCTTGCTTACAGTTATGAATCCTAATATGAAACGAACAAAATGATTTATCTTTACTTAAAAAGACAACAGCGTTATTGTATAACGTAGAGGATGTACAATAGATGCTGTACAATAATGGGTCCAAGCTTTTTATACAACCCCTGGCATAATCGACTTGTTATAGAAAAACATTCCCATTTAATTTCGTAAAATTAACATAGTGAAAAATAAAAAATTCTCATCAATTCTTTGTCAGAGCAAATTGTATATGCAAATTGTTTTAATGATATGAAATACAAATTGTTTTGGTTGTAAATTGATTATGCTGTCCATGTTCGAAACTTTTTACCATAGGTTGTATATGGAATACGCAGGTTTCTAAAATTTATTCAGTCTTTTGAAGATTCTGCATTTGGCAAGCTATCGCTTTATACTTAAGAAAAGTAATTTTGTTACTAATCGACCTTAAAAATGCGTTTTGCAATAAAAATCAAGAATTTAAACGTAAAATATACAAGTTGTGATCAGAAAGTTCGGCGAATAACTCGCAAAAACAAACAAGGACAGGTATTTCAGAGATTATACTTTACTGTCCTTCAAAGTAAGCCCCATGGCCACAATACGCTTTTGACTTCGTTCGTACAACTGTTGCATGGCGTGTGAAAAATCTTCTTTCGGTACCGCTTGAAGTTATCTCGTCACAGCCGTTTTAGTATCCAGAACTTCGAGAAATCTCTCTCATTTCATTATTGATTACACGGAGGTCCTCGGTTGTCTATGGAAACGCAGTCCGCAGTTTGCTGAACCGGGATCTTGGTGTCTTCTGCAAGATAACGCGAGGCCGCACATTTCTGCAAAATGAAGCAATTCCTTGCGCAAAAACAGATTCCAGAACTTTACGACTTTCCGTATTCTCCAGACATCTCGCCATCGAATTTCTTCCTGTTTCCTTGTTTGAAATCAACAATGAAAGGACACAGATTTCACGACGTTCCGGATAATCAAACGGCTGTGACGAGGGAACATCAAGCAGTACCGAAAGAGGATTTTTTTTTACACGCCAGGTAACATTTGTACAAACGAGGTCAAGAATGTTTTGTGGCCATGGGGGCGTATTTTGAAGGGCAATAAAGTATCATCTCAGAAATGCCGGTCCCTGCTTGTTTTTCCTAGTCATTCACCAAACTTTCCGGAAATCTAATCTAATTGTCGTTTCATCAAATCTAATTGTTGAATATACACGATGTATACAGTGTGATCCAGAAAAGTAGGTCAAGAATGAAATGCCATGTACAGTTTGTAGCGGGGAATAAAAAATTTCCTATAAACATGGGTCCGGAAATGCATCCTTATAGAGATAATGCAACTTGTACGAGGTAGGAATGACATTACAGTAGGTGTTCAAAATGCCGACCTTGAGCCTCGATGCAGGTGTTTAGTCTACGGATGAGATTCTCGCGAACTCTGGTGAAGACGTCCGGAGAATCACTGACTTTTCCACACGCTGTAACAATTTTAGCTACAGAGTCATCGGGATTGTTGACAGGTGTGGCATACACCAACTGCTTGATGTGGCCCCATTAGTCAAGCGATCCATTATACGACAATGGAGTTACATGTTTCGTTTCCTCTCTTTTAAAGGAGAGAACACGAACAATTTACATGTTTAGATCCTAATTTACATGGACCCTACCAATGCCGTCCGGGTAACGCACATCCATTCCTACCTCGTACAAGTTGCATTATCTCCGTAAGGATGCATTTCCGGACCCATGTTTATAGGAAAAATATTGTTCCCCGCTACAAACTGTACATGGTATTTCATTCTTGACCTACCTTTCTGAATCACCCTGTATACGTATTTCTCTACAAACATATTTGAAGGCAACTTCACCAAATACGAGGCTGTCAGAAAAAACTTTTCTATCGTATCCATTTACAGGTTTCCACTCTATTTTGCAAAATGTCCCCTGTCATTTCTATAATCAAATTTTTAAATATCGTTCCAATCAATCTTGAATCTAGCGCTTAACCCAGCACTATTTGGAAAATAAACACTGGAATATAATTTTCAAATTTCAAAATCTCAGAGAAATTACTAAAAAGTGACAATACTGAAACAGAAGTGTACGTGCATGCATACAAGTAAAGTGATTATGAATTCTAACAGATGAAGAAAATGCGACTATAAATTGGATTAAGATAGGTTGCAGCGTACATCTTACCTATCAAAATCCTATATTTTGGGAGAATTTTCCTGGGTATTCAAATATTTTCCCGACTTTTCCTGTTAAATTCAACTTTTCTGACTTTCGTTTAGAAAGTGAATGCCCCTAAATATTATTTTTCACCGAAGAGAACATGGTCTTTCTAGATGCACTTTCTTAAGCGTGTCTTCGAATCTTCAAAGACGTCGCGCAGGCCATCTTAAGGGATGCGCTTTAAAATCATCGAATGTTTCAAAACACAAAACATTTTGAACTTGGAAGACGTGCGTTTGTGTGTGTGTGTCTCGCATTTGTCAAAAACGGTTATACGTAGAATGTTGAAATTTTGTATTTAGGACTGCTGTAACATGTAGTTGTGCACGTCGCATTTTGGTTGCAATCGACTGGGCCAAACATGTGTTTTGTTCGTTTCCCCAACTGATTTCCTTTCATGTCTATGGAGTTTTGATTGCGTGGAGCAGTTTTTGACGTCAGAGTTTGACTGTTTGACGTCAGAGTTTAAAGTATTCTATTTGGAGAACAAAATTTGAAGAACTTCATTTGAAATTCCCAAACGGCTGTCAAAATTTATATCAACATTTGGAATTTTTTGACAACAAAGAGAGGCGGAAATTCGTGTATCCCCGTTATATTTTTTTCCCAAAAAAGCATTCAATAAAGTATCGTACAAGGAAATATTGTGCTGCCCACAACAGATTTTTTTATTACAAGATACTCTGTCACAACATCGCCTCATGCTATCAAGTATTGTGATGTAAGCACAAGACCGATCATGATCCTGAAGATAACATTAAAATTTATGGTGATGTTAGAGCCTCTGACAATAGCGACCTCTCTTTAAGGCGTGGGCATGGATGTTTGTGTTTGTCCCGGGCTGCATACAGATATAACTTGTGTAAAAGGCGCAAAATGACCTTAGTAGTCGACGCCAAAAATTTCTAATAATAATAATAATTTCTTTAAGGAGAGGTCTGCCGATCTAGTCTTCTCCGGTCATCAAATATCCCGTTTCTTTCTTATTTCGGTTCATCATTCGTACCTTTTGAATAAACAAAATTCTAATTAAATCGTTTTTTCTACCATTGTGAATCCCCTGGCGACCGAGTTGGCCTCTGGGAGTCGACCCCCTGAACCGGCCATGAACTTGTGTAAGGATATGATCGGATTATAGGAATATCTGTAAATTACATAAGTTCGAAACACAGTCTCGTTTGAACATAGCCGTTCACACTATATCTTATGAATTGTATGAACAGATTATTAAGATGCTGACTGCTTATCTTCTGTAATTTTTATGTCGAAATAAAGAAAAACACAATGACCTGAAACTACACTCTCTCCGTATGCATGCTGTATTATTCACAGACATCTGAGGCTGTTTTCTTAACAGCTAAAAGAGGTTATAACACTGTTATAAATGAATCAACGTTTATTATTTATACAAACTTTCTTCATCTGTTAAACAAATTGATTCTTATTGTGTTCGTGACCGATGGATTTTGCAATTTCCTGTCAAAATAAAGGCAGGAAATTTATAGAATCTGAGTGAGACGAAAAAAAATTCATTAAAACTATAAACGTTCAATATCTAATCGAGCAAATCTTGTATCCGCAAATTAAATTGCTTAAATTGCTTTTCACACCTCAAATAAAAAAGTAGAAAAACTTAGATGATTATCAGACTAAGTTCTGATATTTGCACATTTCAGTTTTTGCAAGCTTTCGTGACATATCCCCATTATATTTTCAGAAATACATTCAGTTTCTTGTTCCTTTTCCTTTTTGCGTCTGTTTTTTTTTCAATACAGATTGTAACTAAAGCTTCAGATCAAGATTTAACACCAGGAAGGGAAAAAAAACCTCTTTAAACAGATTTTATTGATAACACGCACAAGAAGAAAAAAAATTTTCTTTCTCTATTTTTCAATTTTACATAAACAATAGAGCCAAAAAAACATGGAACGATTCCAGGATCCTAAACAAAATAAATCCGCGTGTATTCTTTTTTATCTCGTGACATTACAAACGATTGAAAAGAGACTCCACCCACGATTCATCCAATATAAAAGAAAAAAAAAGTCTTCCTTCAAACTTCCCAGGAGAAATGACAATTTGACAGAAATGGTTTTACCATGTCCGAAAATGTCATTTATAAAAGGTAAAATGTTTTTAAAAAAATATCAAGCGGCTCCATAAATTATAAAAGTCTTTTTTTCCCTTCCTTCTTCTCTAGAGGGTTAACTTTGTTCGCATTAATCTCCATTTGGAAGTAATAATTAAAAAGCAAGGGCAATCAGTCGATCCGCTAATTTCGCCGTGAAAATCGATAACGAAAGTCATTTGGAAAATTAAGAATGATTTCCTGAACGACGTCGACCGAGAGTGAAATTTTCAAGGAGGAAAGTATGCAGGTAATGATTTTCTGTTCGAAAAATCGGTGAATCTCTTCTTATACTTATTGCTCAGGGTGGTGAATGCCAAAAGATTCGAGTTCTTTAAAACGAAATTTTTCTAATTAAATTAATATTTTGTTTTCAATTGATTTAATATAGCCGAAAAAATCATTCTGAACCCTACAAAATAGAAGTAAACACTCAGCGCAAAGAGTCAATAATAGTATATATATATATATTTGCGAAATTGACATTTTATTAAATTTATATACACATTTTAATAAATATCTACAATTTAATCTGAATATCTTTTAAATATTCCAAATTTAATAGACGAAAATAACCAAAAGCGGGCCACAATTTCTTTTTGACATGTACACGCGAAACTACGAAATAAAAAACATTGAGAAAACGTGGAACACTTGCTTATATAGTTAAGTTACTTTATAGGTCTCATTTCATGGAATAACACCATAAAATAAATAAATTTTAAATAATTTTTTCAAAACATTACTCTTTTACCATTTCAAAAAAAGTGCTCCGAAACCGGGCCCCCTAATTCCATGAAATGAAATGGGTATTAAAAGGAGAAAATAAATATTGAATGAAAGAGGGTCATCTATTTCCTATAAAAACAATCATAAATAGAAAAATCAACTTTTTTAATGAAATTTCAGGTCTTTAATCACTTCAAAGGCGTCTTAGATAAAAAAAAAATAATAAAGGCCTATTTCTCATTAGAAAGTCTTTGTAGTGTAAGCCTTGCATCCTGCAACACCATTCCTAGAAGATGAGAATTATGAGGGAATCTATTTAGGAACAACGTGGGGACCTGGTTCATGATCACCTTATGTACTTTTTGAGTTAATATTTTTCGATAACTGTGCATGTAAACTACTTCAAACTTACACTTTTACGTAGCTATTATAATAAGGAATAAGTAGAGATAACAATTAAATCATATACCTTCAAAATCCTGGCACAAAACACGTAAAATTGAGGAGCCTAAAATTTTTCCCCATTCACAAAAAAACAGTAGCTACATTCAAAAACTCCGTGCTAGTCGTGTTAAGCGTGTCGTGTTAAGCTATAGCACGATCCGTGCTGAGTTAATTTTTGAATGTGCTCGTTGTCTGTGCTGTCGAGCACGATTTGTGCTGCCACTTGAGTTGAGACCATGGTCTATAGATATTCATGGTCATCGAGATCCATTGTTAAAATGTAGCTAAAGTTTCTAGCTCCCGGTAGGGCGGGAACTCTACTGAAAAGTGGCGCTGCATGTACAATCTGCCCAACTCAAGGACGGCGCTAGCTTCTTCGGCGCCCCTATGCAAACCCTAAAATATGCGCCCTTTCAAGTAATGACTGCCATTAAAAAAATTTATTGAAAACAATATTATTTAAATTTGCATATTTTCAGCATATTCATTGTAGTATACTGAAATAAAATTTTATGCATGCCACGTATTGTATTTTTATTATATTATATACGCAAAGTACACAGGCATTTAAAAAAATCTTGTAAAAGTGTAAAGAAAAAAAATCAACAAATACTCGTACAAGGTAACAAGATACAAGGTATTATTAAAATATATAATAATTTAACCAAACGTACATCATAACAATCATAACAAAAATTGTCACAAGAACTCTGTAAAACTTGACTTTTCGTGCTTTAGCACTCGCAAAATCACTTATTGTTTTATTGTTAGCTATTTGATCACAAATATCACTCTCAATTGCAATCAAGGCAAGTCCGGAAAGATGTTCTTGTGATAACGTTGATCTGAGATACGTTTTTATTATTTTTAACCGCAATAAAAGCTCGCTCCCCGCTTGCAACTGTTACCTGTTGGGTTAATAAAATCCGTAAAGCAATACTTGTCACCTCGGTTTCGGCAGAAATTGGAGGATGTGAACGAGGTGACAATGAAGATAAAAGGGAATTCTCCGAATTTAATTACGTCAGAACAACGACCCAATAGGAAGGAGACAGAAGAAGTAGAGAGAGAGAAGGTGAAGAAAAAGCCGACCCCTTGGAAAGGAGATAGGGTAGGCCGGAAGAAGAGAGATTGGGTCGCTCCCTCATTGGAGGAAAAGAAAATGGAAGTTCTCGTGGAAAGGAATTTGAAAAGGAAAGGGGAGAAGGAAAATGACTCGGGCGCGAGAGGATGGAACGGCTCTTGGATGTTGAAGGAGAGGAAACGCGCCGTGAAAGAGTATGGTGGTGATACGTCGACCGAAAGGACCAAAC
>JAHWFO010107143.1:131085-152116 GCA_023313115.1 Rhysida immarginata
GCCTCTATTCCCCATTCCTTCCATACATTCATTTAGTTTGCAAGCATTACATTTGTTTACTTTTTCGTGCACTGAAATATTTCTTAAAATTATAATTACGGTATCCTTTTCTGAATCATTTTCCTCATCTGAAATTTCTAACCTAATCCTTCCAGAATGTTTTCACGTTCTTTTTACTGGAATCACATGACCGCGCCTCAGATTACGGCCTTTAAAAGAACCCGCTTCAAACCGGGAAAATACGCTATGGATTGGTATATTGCTATGCTTACAGTAGACAGGAAAAAAAAAGTGAATACAATTCCATTTTGTTTCTACATTCGAGCAATCTAAATATATTCATTTGTTTTCAATCTAAATATATGTTTTCAATCAATTGTGCATTGAGTTTAGCGTGTCGTTTGCTATTTATGACTGACTTGGATTGCAGCG
This sequence comes from Rhysida immarginata, assembly GCA_023313115.1. NCBI lineage: Eukaryota > Metazoa > Arthropoda > Chilopoda > Scolopendromorpha > Scolopendridae > Rhysida > Rhysida immarginata. Next base: position 131,518 of record JAHWFO010107143.1, read on the forward strand.
CCACCGGTGGCGCCCTATCTGTTGACGGACGCTTTTTTCAATGGAGTTTCCTCCTCTGGTATATATCTATCTCTATGCTTTTAGCTATTAAGCTGTTCATTCCTATTGCCGTTTCAGTTTAAGCCATATCTATGTGACTGGTGTATTACAGTTTAGTTTTTTAGCCAGTAAGCTTTTTGCTATTCAATTTTAGTATTTAAGTTTTTGGTATTGCTTTCTAGCTGAAGAGTATTTGTTTGGAATATAGGCTAGATTCACCTTATGTATTTGCTTTTGTATTTATGTTGCTAATCCTTTAAGTTTGAAAGGAGTTTAAGGCTTAAATACCATTTAATATCTCATAGAGGTGTGTTAAGGTTAATTGCATTGTTTAAATTAATTACTACCTTTATGTTTTGTTTTATAATTGGCATAGTTTGCCTTTGATAGAAGGAGTTTACATTTTTCCTAATTATTTACCATTACTTTTGTTTATTTTGTCAATAAACATTACCTTTATTACATTTAATCAGTGCACTGTTGCATGTCAATTTAATATTCCACTGCGCTACTCTACTTTTAGCTTTATTCACATGTGACAGAAGCATAAAAGGATGGTATCATTCTAAGAACAGCTTCCAGTCGTGTATAGTCTAGAAATGATGGGGAGACACGCCAGTCTAAACGCTGTTTCGCATTCATCTAAAGTAATTTGGTAGTTCATGTTCTACCAAAATAATCAGGCAACTCTCTGAAGATAGTTATGAAAGTTGATGAGCCACCAAATGTTTCGTAGTTCAGTACGTCAGAGAAGAAATTTTTTTCCAGGACTTTTCTATTATATTCCGTCAGTTTAGCGTCTTTCTTTTTGTTTTGTTACACCATCCTGTTACTTTTCATGAAATTAGTTAAGACAATTTCGGCATATCTAGTTTAGCAACATTGCACCGCATGAAAAAGATACTCAATTTTAATCCTCTGACCAACCACACCGGAACTTGAGCAAATCGCGTAAGCATGGCATATTTGAGTGTAAGTTCCTGATAATATGAGCGAAGCTCTCAGTTTTATTTACTTAACTTTCCAATCACAGTGCAACTTCCTGAATATCCACTTTAACAAGCATATGCTAATATTGAAAAACTTTTTGCAATGTAACGCATAACTACACTACTGTTTATAAAAATCGCAACACCCTGATGGAATAGCCCAATCTGCATTAAATTTGGAGCATTTGCATATCATGGGTCAGAAAAGAAACCATTAGATTTTCAGGTCAATACAATGCGTTTTATTGTCACATTAGTATCGGGTGAAACCACCGTGGGATGCAATTACAGCCTCTAAACGTCGTGGCATTGAGTCAAACAAGCTCTGAATAAGGGCCTGGGGAATGTCCTGCCATGCTCTGTCTACACGGGTATACAGTTCATCCACAGTTGCTGCTGCAGGAGTCTGACGAGCCAATCAATGAGCAACCCTGTCCCACACATGTTCGATTGGGGTCATGTCTGGTGAACGAGCAGGCCAGGGGAACAAGGGCGTCTGATGTGCTTGGAAAAAGGCGAGGACATTTCTGGCCACATGCGGTCGGGCATTGTCCTGTTGGAATACAGCGCCTGGAAGGTTCTGCAGGAAGGGGATGACCTCGGATTGCACAACTTCCCTGATGTACTGGTCACTGTTCAGATTGCCATGGATTCTGATCAGACGGGAACGGCCATGGTAACTGATTGCACCCCACACCGTCACTCCTGGCGTTTGTCCTGAATGACGCTGCAGGATGCACTCTGGAAGGTCGCGCTCGCCACGATGTCTTCTGACTCGTATCCTGCCGTCATGGTGCTGCAAGTTAAACCTTGACTCATCCGAAAACACAACTTGTTGCCATTCAGCTTGCCACTGTTGGTGTTGATGGGCCCATTGCAACCTGAGGCGCCGGTGGTTTTGAGTCAAAGGAATCCGCAACAATGGTACTCGTGCCATCAATCCTCTGGAAATCAAACGGCGTCGTACAGTGCTAGCAGACATTGTCCTGCCTACTGTAGCACCCCACTGTTGTGCTAACACTGTGGAAGTGGCTGCACGATCTGCTACACAATGCGATAGAGGTGTCTGTCATCTCGCGGTGTCGTCGTGCTGGGTCTTCCTGAGCCTGGTCTTCGGTGTGCCCTGTTCTCTTCGCTCCACTGCCTCCATGCACGCATAATTGTCGTTGCATTACGTCCTACACGAGCAGCAATGTCACGATACGACCATCCCGCTTCACGCAGACCAATTATGCGTCCTCTTTCAAAGTCTGTCAGCTGTTGATATGGTACCCTTCGTCGTCGTTGAGGCATGGTGTTCTTTCAAGCAATTACTCTGAAAATCTAATCATTTATACTCTGACCCATTGTATGCAAATATTGCAAATTGCATATGGATTAGACCATTTCATCAGGGTGTTGCGATTTTTATAAACAGTAGTGTACTTATACAGGTTGTTTACAAAATATATGTCAAAAATTCAAGAGGTAATTCTTAAAATAACCCAAAGAATCACCCATTGAATTTTTGACGTATATTTTGTAAACAATCTATATACTATTCGACTTTATTAAGTATAAATAACAGTTTATATTTTTACCAACTCTTGTCCTAAGATATTCTTTGTTTAAAACTGGGAATCGGGTTTCATAGGAGGTAAAATGGTAATTAGTTTCGATACGTCTCTTCACTTAATTAAGAAGTTAATTATCAAATCCTATAAAATCTAGGGTATAGAATTCATCTGAGACTTATCGATCATTTGAAAATTTTTAGCATTTTTACATTTTCAACTTCTTTGATATTCTGACACCTTTTTTAACGTAACAGCTTTAGAAATTCTTTGTTTCATAAAAATTCTGTTGGTATATCTGTTTATTTATCACAATATCTCCAATTGCGAATGTCCAATGCCATTTACAATGTGCAACTTAAAATCGTGTTTATTATTTTAAAATAACAAAGGTCCATCGCTGATTTGTTTACGTTGACTAATTAGTCGATTGGAATAGATGCAATGAGCAGAGGTCGTGGGTCTGAACCTTCGCTTCCGGCGTTGATTTTAAAATATCCTGCTTCATTGTTTATCATTAATTAATTGTCCGTGCAAAGTGACTCCTACGAAATCAAATTTTTATCGTAGTCTTCAAAAGTTTTAAACTTGCATGATTTTTTATTTTTGTATTGCTAGCAATATTATACAGGTTGTTTACATAAACATACAGCAAAAATTCAAAGGATGATTCTTTGGGTTATTTTAAGGATCTTTTGTCCTTTGATGATTTTGCGGAATGCCGCTTTGTTTCGAAGATACAAGGCAATAAAGGCTTTTCCGGATTTTTGGTTGATATGAAGTCAATATGCCGTAGGCCCGCCTTTCGCTCTTATGACCCAAAATATTTGAAGAAAACCTCTTATCGTTTTATTTATTTTTGAGAAAACTGAAATTCAATTCATTCTATCGGCGATATCTTTCTGAATTTCCATGGTATTTGCTTGGGCTCTTTATAAGAGTAGCTCTATACATTTAGTTAATAAAGTATGTATAAAATTACCTAAGTAACGCTTGCGCATGCGCAGTTCAACATTATTTAATATAAATACTCTTATTTCATTAAATATTTAATATTTTTATATTCTGATTGCAGGGTGTTGTCTCTAAGGTAGTTTGTCAAGTTTCCTGAAAATGGCATTGCATTAGGTTGAAAACCGTGCATATATTATAAACAAAAACTTATGAAAAAATTTCAATTTTTTTTTAAGAAACCTTTTTATCTCTACGAATATTCGTGCTATTCTTATACAAATGAACACAGATAAGTAAAAGAAACCTCATAATCATATGCTACGGCTACAACGCATTTCAAGCATTTTTTTTTTTTTTTACAGGGCGACCCCAAACATTATTTTTTTGTTCAATTTGTTGCTGGTCCCCTACTTGCCTTCGAGATAAAATGAAATATAAAAAGTGTAACATGCTTTTACACCCCTGAAGTTTCAGGATAATTCGTCAAGTATTTTCCTACATATTCGACAAAACATCTAAAATCAAAAGTGTTCATATTATTTGTCCAACCTCTGTAGGGAAGACGCCCTTACCGTACATGACAATTGCGCTTTATCTGAATCTCCTGGCAAATGATATGAGTCTTGCGACATCGACTTGTTATCCAAAAAGAAAAAAACTTTTAGAGGTCTACGGTTTCGTGTTGTGTAAGAGTTTCTCGAGCAACTCAGATTCCCATCGTTGATATCAACAAGAAATTCTTTACTGATAGAAATAAGTGTAGAACGTGCAAAGAATGCGTTGAAGGAATATAATTCTACATTCGTGGTTAATTAACTAGTTGTATTTTCTACTTTAGCAATATACATATTGCTATCATTAAAGCCTTTCTTAACAACGTATATTCTTATTTAGGAAAATATTTGTATCTAATTGGTCTAATAGTAAATAAAATTAAGCATATTAGGCTACCCGGTTTTGATATTATGAATAACTAGCAGAGGACCCGGCGTTGCCCGGGATAATTACACTTTTTGTTAAACAGAACAATCTCCATCCTATCAATCCCGGGAATCGTAACTATAACTCCTTACAGTTCCTGATATTTTGTATTATTATTTGATTTTACCTGTACATTTACAAGTTTCATTTTTTGTGCTTTCTTCTGAAAATTGTATAAGAATAGACAAAATATATGTGTTAAGATTGTTAAGATTCATAAACAGTTCTTTTGGGACGGATTCAATAAGACTGTTATAGAACCCCTGCTAATTTCGGTAAGGATTATCAGTGACGCAGATTTAAATAAGCGTACACTGGGTGAAGAAAACATGAGAGCGAATTCTTCCTGTTATTAGCGAATTGGTTCTCATTTTACAATTCTAAATCTCGTGACAACGCTCCATCAGACACACGTTCAAATTGGCTAAAAAATAATGCCAGCTAAGCTTATTGAACCATTGTCAACAACTGCATTCTAGAATTTAGATCTGGATTCGAATGGTTCATTGTATCAACATACGAGTAGTCTACATTCAATAGGGATTAAACCAACGGTGTTTGCAGAGCTCTGGATAGTTTAAAATGAAATCGAGTGTTCCTCAAGCCAGCAGCATCCCGATGAGAAAGCGCACCATCTTGTTGAAACAGACCATCACTTTCAGGAAGCGTAAAATTCACGAAATAGTCAGCGAGAATTCCTGGCAGCACGTTTAAACATAAACTTCAAATTGGCCAAACATGTCAACACATTATCTAGTCATCATCTCAGGAAAAATCTCTCCTACCTCCTCAGTCAGCTTCCAAAACTCAAATTCCATTTTCTTTCTACTTTTTTTCTCATATTACCTTTATGATTTTTGGCATTTCAGTCTATTACGTTTGTGGATGCATCAACATAGCTCATGTTGCATCCTTTCACGAGACTAATATCTTTAGGCATTTGACACTATTTCACATGATTTATCTTTACTCATTCATGAGACAAATATCTATGCCGCAGCAGGATTCGAACCTACAAAAATGAGAACTATAAAACCTATGCCTCAGCACACACAACGGTCATGCCAGCTTATATCCATGTGTAACTTACACTTAGCTTTGGGCTTGAATTCATATATTTTTATTGTAATCTTCCATGAGTCTTTAACCCGTCACATTATTAAGTTCCAAGGTTAGGCAAATTCAACTTCCAAACAATTGCGACTCACCAACATCAGTTAAAGCCAGCAATTCCTATATCCTGAGTGCCCAATAAGAAGACAACCGCCCTAATGTAATATCTTTTCCATGAAAAGAACCCCAAACGATCCAACAGTGTCCAAAAATCCCCTTGTACAGTGCCAACCTGGAGGACAGAGCTAAGCTATTTTTCATCTATCTTAAGTTCAGTAAAAGGACTCACTGTCTGCTTGCTAGGACTTGAGATATGTACGAGAACTTGTTACGATTATGCCTGAGAACTTTGGAATTACGCTTGGGGTATTGAATGACTGATATATCTTGAGCCAACTATGAGTTCACGATCAAATTAGCTATGGTCTCATGACATTTTTCCATGGTCGTCGACTGCGAAGCAGTTGTAAGAAGCATACATGTCCTCTTATTAATTGCGTGAGCTTGGTTTAAATATGTTCAACCGTGCGTGGAAAATTCCAGTTAAAACCTCCCAATCACTACTATCTCTAATGTTTGTCCGCTCACAAGGGAATCCCACATAGCCTTTTTTTTGCGCGCAAGCACACGGTGCCAGCGATAGCGTTGTGCGGCAGCGGAGTGCTCCGGAAATGCAGAGTTCAACAAACATGACGATAAAATAGCAAGCAAAATCGTTAGCGGAGATCGCCAAAGAATTGCAGTTAGAGCACTGTTATTAAGCATAAAACCTTAATTTTGCTGTACAATTATTCGTCTCGAAATAATTTATAAGATGAGGTAAGCCTCCACGAATACTGTTTTTATTTAAAATTATAAAGCACCGCGATACAAACCCCTCACCAACGCAACGTATCACCCGACGTTGCGCATGAAGCCAGCCCCGTGACAGAAAATTTACGAAGATTACCGAATTACTTACCGAATAAAATGAAAAAATAAATTAAGGAAATGGTTATTAATTACTATAGATATTTTTTACTAGAAGGCAATTAGCTAATTGTAATAATCGATTTTTAAAAACTAAGTTTGTTTAGAAACTTGAGAATCCATTCAATTTTCGTCTGCTGCTGTCTATTTCCATTGATTTCATGTGAAGTGGATTCGTGCTTATTGCTGAGCAGTGGAAGAAAAAAGTTTCGTTAAGCGAATTAATACACACAGTCCGCTTTAAGGATGGAGTCCTTGTATGGCTATGTGTGCTCAATTTTTTTCGTTTTCGCGGTTTATTTTGAAAGAAACAAAATTTCGCACTTTCTTATTTTGCAAGCATCTGTAGTAGCTTCAGATGAGTAACGTATTTCAATTTGGTGGAAATCTGTGACATACATGTTCGAGGGATTTCCTTGTCAGTGTATTACTAAAGTGTTAACATAATGGAATTTTAAATGTATCTAAAGGTCATGAAGTTATGCAAATATTCAAAGTCAAACCAGAGTTAAGTACAGTATTATTATTGTTATTTTTACAAATCTCGTCTCTTTTATTTATGCTTAAACAACTTCCACAACCAATGCAACCGTGGTCCTGTATCTCTCCCTTGAGTTTGCTTATCATTTCCCAGCGTCAGTTGAAAATGTTTGTTTAACATTCTGGATGTTTCTTTCCGTGATAATTTCTCTGGCGAACACATTTCTTTTGTCACCCTCCCGGATCTTAATTTCTTCTCCCAAACCATATCCAGACGCGTAAACATTTCTAATTTTAAATTAACGTTAGTCAGAAGAGGAGCTCATTTACTGCATGGTTGCACAAGCTATAAACATTTTCCTGAGAGAGAGAAGGAGATAGTATACAGAAGAAAGGGCAAACGAGATAAAAAATGACATTAACTAAATATTCACGATGCCTGTCCGCGTTTTAATTTTTTTCATTCCTTGTTCTCTATTTGCTCAATCCTAAATGGAAAACTTTTAAAAGTAAATAAAGAGTTTTGTTCCTTCTAACATGATTAGGGCTTTTAAAAAATTTACACTGGTGGAAGAACAAATACGTCGTCATTTTCTTCTTCTTCATCACAAAATCAACAGAATGGAGGAAAAATATTTTACCAAACTGAAATCTTAATGTAATTTTCGATTTTTTTCTATTGAAGCCATCGGTCTTATTTGTTTTAATTTTAATTTTCTACATCACTTCTCTAAAATCGAATAATTTATTAAATACTTTGAAAAATCCATTTCGTCTATGATAAAATGCTACTCGTCCTAATTAAATAATTCACTGATTTCTGGAAGAGCTAAAGACATTCTAAAATGTTTTTTTTTAAATGCAAAAGCCGGGAAGTTTATTGAAATGGGTTTAAAAATATTTTTCTCACTTCCATCTCAAACAAGAGACGGTGTATAAGGAGTAAGAAATCCAATTATAAAAATAATGTAACACGGATCTGAGATAAGCAATTTTGGTAAGACTTACACGTTTCGGTGAATCAACATAATTACAAGCTTAAGTATACTATATCCGCGTCCCGACAAAAATGAACTAAAGTCAAAATGCGCATGCGTTGGTTTTACCGTTTCACCGTGTCGCTCCATTCACCATAAAAAAACCCATTTCTCTTCGGGTATTTGTTTTGTAAAAAAAAAACATGAAATTACTATTGAATGCTATTTAAAATTAACTTATTATATTTGTAACATGTTCTGATTCATTTTGAAAATAAAATTGTTGATACTATTATTGTGATTATTTCGCAAGTGAATGCTAAATTGTACAGGTTACCTATTCCATGAACACATCACCATTTTTTGACGAGATATGTAATATATAATAACAATAAATTGTTGTGCATTTTCCCATTAGTTGGAGATTTTAGATACAAGCAACCAAGCAGAGGCCTTATAATAGTTTCCGTTTCTTTTTCAACCGGATTGATATCATGGATGCTTATTTTTTTGTTCATAGATCGTGAGACAAGATTATAGAAACAAAGAAGAATCGCTGAAGAACTGTTACTTGCTGTATAGTTAAGTTTTTCGCCAATCGCCACGTAGGGCGATTTTTGCGAAAGGTGTGGCTCTTCTGACTTTTTGCGGTATATTTTGCGGTATATTTTTATATTTTGTTGTTAGTAATAATAAATTATCTTTTCAATTAATTGCGTTAATAATGGATATTAATTACTATTATGATAAAAAATGAAAAATATCCAGGCGTTCAGATATTTGGGGTAAAATTTGTTCGACTATTCGATTATACAGTCGAAGCCGGATAATAGGACCACATCGGGACGGTCCTAATAGCCGATTAGTCCTATAGATCTGTGCTAACAATACACTATAGATCGGGATTGGGACCTGGAGTTTTGGTCCTTATAGGCGGCTGGTCCGACTATCCGGTGGTTCTATTATCCGGCTTCGACTGTAATTAAAAGTTTAAATAAATGAACTGGTAATTATTTTTTTATTATTTTTATTCTTATTAACAAATTATTTATTCTTATTTTTAGACTGTGTGACGACAATCGACAATCGAACACTGTGGCGTATCGGTATTTGAGTGGAACAGAAGCATAGCTAAGGAAGGATACTGAACTAGTAAAAGCCTGATGCATCAGAAAGGTCCCATATTTTTAAAGAAGAAAATAACCTCTTGGTGGAGGATGATTTGATTGACGATAATCACGTGTTTTTTCATTCGACAGATGTGGCAACTTTAAAAAAATATGTTTCCCACTACTTGTATAGAGAAAGCCGTGTCTATCAATTAGGTTACACTGAGGCTCTGATTAGTGGAAGATGTACCGAACAAAAGACATCAACATGAAGACAAACAAAATAAAATTATAATAATAAAAATAATAATAAAATAAAAGTATCTTACATTAGCCTATCATAAAGGCAACATGTAAAACAAAACAAAGATACAATCAATTAATTTGGGAATAAAATGACAAAAAAAAATTGGAGATATAAAATTTGCCCAAATGAAAAGTGGAAACGCTTTGGATATGTAATACCCTTATTTGAAACTTATAAGTAAACACCATGTTGGTGAGGTATTGGTCCCATCGCTTACCCAGCAGGTCAATTCCCTTAGCGTAGAAGGATTGCGGTTGCTGTTTTTTTTAAAGTTTTTTTCACTGTATCCTTCACCTTTTCGTCCGAATTGAAACGTTTCCCTGCAATGTCTTCTTGAGACGTAATAATTATAAAGTGATAAGTTTGGGCTGTAGGCAGGATGTTCCAAGACTTCCCACTGAAATTTCTGTAACATCATGGTGGTTTACGGGAGACGTGGCGGCGCGTATTATTGCAGAAGGATCATCTGTTATGAAATAAGACCTGGGCATTTGATTTTGACTGATTTCTGAAGTTTCATGAGAATACTGCAATACTGTGTAGAATTGATGGTGCATTTATTTGGCAGAAAATCAATCAGCAGTGGTCCACGATGGTGGAAGAAAAAGGTTAACATCACCTTCCCTGGACGTATTCATTTTTACACCTCCTTCTTCTAACGTTCATTGTATACATATGGACAAGTGAAGTCGTAATTTATGGACCCCGCTACACGTCTGGAATTTACTAGCACACCTCTTCACTGCTGTTGCCGCTTCTGTAGTTGTGACGCTTTGGGACGCGTCCACTTTTCATTTGGCAACCCTTATACAGTATCTAGTACCAAAACAAATTTGGTAGTCCAGGAGCTCTCTTAAAGTGTGACTTTATTTTTAAGGCTTCTTAGAATACTACATTCTGTTCATCATTAAGAACTTTTAAAATAGTCATAATTCGTTCTATTGGGGCTACTTTTGCTAAGATGCTCTGTAAAAGCAGACTACCCATCCATAATTAGTCATCTTCTATGCTGTTTAAAACGATCCATATAAAATGCTTCACATTCTGTATACGTGTATAAATAACGGTCTTCACTGTTTTTTCTCTGTATTTGATGCTTAGTCTGTTACTCACCGAATGGCGTCAGCTAATTAAAAGTTTTACTATACCAGATTCGTGATGAATTGGTATTATTAAATCCAGCAATATAGACCATATGGATATAATCCATTAAAAATCAAATTCTATGATAAGAAACACTTTTATGTTATTAATAAAGCGTACATAAAATTTGATATGAAATTCGTCGATTAGCCTACAAAAATAAATAAGCTCTTCGTCATTTGACCGTAAATAGGATTATCTACACCTATAAATACAGGAGCCGGCGAAGAGCACGAAAGAACTTCATAGTCACGAAGAGTCGACCGCTTTTCAAAATTTCATTGCGTGCTTCCGTGAAATGCCAACGAGATTATTTTTAATCTCTGCCTCTTTTGACAATTCAGTTGGACAGCACGACAGACTGCGACAATCCCATAGTTTTTAAAGCATGAAAAAAAAATACAAAAAAAAACTATATGAAAAGAAGCAATTTACACCACACCTTTTTGTAGCATAAGAACTTTCGTTTGCCCTCATTTTAAAAAGTAGTTCAATACAAATTAGTTCATAAAAACAGAAATGGCAATGATAAAAAATATAGTGTCGTGCAGTTAAAATTCTATACGAACCTAAAATAAATTAAGTAAACTTATCCGATATAATGTGTATATTTTTAAATCTAATGCACTGATTTTTTAGATAGGCTGGGATGTAAAAGCATAAAAAATATCATTTCATCTGAGATAATTAAAATTGATGTACTAATAGGAAAGTGTACGCCGGGACATAAGCGGATTACTCATCTTCAAAAGGTTTGTTTCACAAAGATAGGACCATACTAGAAGTTCCGGCACAGAATTAAAGAGCTTACATTGCAGGGTAGAACATCTATTAAGCATTCATTAGGAAGAAGACTGATTATTTATATCATGTAGATATATCAAAGAGAAATTTAAATATAAATGTTGATAACAAGAGAATAGAGAGTAAGTCACCTTAGATTCATTTACATTAGAAAAAGATGTCCCTCTGTTATACTGTAAGGCCACCACCTGTTTAGTTAATAAGAACAGTATTATGATCCATCCTTCCACCAAAAAGGTTTATGTACTCTTAAATATTGAAATGATCATTAAATTCTGTTAAATATCTAGATAATTATCAAACATGAGCCCACTACTCACATGTTCCTTCTCTACAAGAGAAGCTTTTTACATTTCAATGCAAAAAAAAAAGAAAAGAAAAGAAAAGAAAAACCGTAAACAACCGTGCAGTTAGCTAAATATAAAGATGTGTAGAATGTTGTAATGTTATATATTAAATTGCATGATATTCATCTACAACTTGATTTTACGAAAAAATCTCTCAAATTATAGGAAGATGATATCTCTTTAACATGTTACAAAAATATGAAGTATGGTCATTCATTAGTAATGCCACGTATAAAACATAATAGCCTACCAACGGGTGGGAGAAACGTGCGAGAATTGTTTCTGACAGAGACTGTGGAACATGTAAAACAAAAAGTTTCATCTGCTTTACAATTAACCCCCCACTAAGTGACTTTTCCTCTTTCGAATTACATAAATGAAAAGTTTACGTGCTTCCTTTATTAAGTGACTTACTAGAATTCTCTAAGATGTTATCAACGACGCTGAGAAGTTGGAACGAGTATGGCATGAGCTAAATTAGAGGAATAAAGGTAGGTAAAAATTGGATATTTGCTTTGTTTACGTGACTTGGTCCATGAGCTACTGAACTTCGAAATCCCGTAAGGACTTATACAACACTCAGTACATAATTGAATCTATATAGGTATGATAGCGCAACAATACGAGTTCTTAAGTCATTTCTTTCGAAAGAGATCTACTCAAAATGCAGTATTGATAATAATATATACAGAAAAATGACACCTAATCGACAGATCAAGAAGATATATCGTCATTTTAATCTGTGAATATTGAAATTTCAGCTCATAGAACTTTGAGCAATGACATAATTAACGAAACTGTTGATATTTAATTGATACGCTATCTTGGTTAAGAATAGGAAAAGAAATAATGAATACTTTTCTTCGAAGAATAGATAAAAAGTAGATAGCTCAACTGTGTGGAAAGTAAATAACTTTAATCAACAACCAGGACGGCAACAAAGAATCATAAAAGCTTATAGAGAAACAATGACCGGAGGACATGTAACGTATCCTTCTAATTATAATAGAAGTGAACAGAAAAACTCGCATTATATTCAGCATCAAAAAAAACCACTAAGCATCAGCTCTCTATAGCAAAGCTAGGCACATCCAAAAATCTCTAACTGTTTTGTCTACTAATTACGAGCATAATCCGCGTAGTTTTCAAATTATATGCCATTTTATATGCAAAGCTTCTAAATTTACTTTCCGTTTTCGTAATTGTTTTCCTTTTCATGAAATCAATTTCTTAAGTTAAAAATCCAAATATTAAGCAGAAAAAAAATCAAGTTTCGACTTTTCTTGCATTCTATATTCATTCTTAGCATATGGCTATAAAATTTTAAAAAATACTGAAATAAAATGATTAAATTTCTTTTTAATGTATGCTCGAAATTGCCGAACTCGGCGAATTAAATATGACTCGGTGTTTTTCAAGCAAAGTCAGAAATAAAAAATAAACGAATAACATTAAAAATAAAATAGGTTTTTGCGTGAGTAAATAGTATTCATAATTAATTCTCCAACATTTCCTCGGCTATTCTTTCTACCGATGAGTCAGAGTGGGCTCCCCGTTGCTACCTAATCGGTCCACCAAAAGGAGAGAGATGGGGAAAAACCATTTGTTTGTTTTGCTTGAATATTTTTTATAATTAAAATGAAATTACATATAAACATTAATAGCATGACTGTTTGTTTTACGATAAAACGTACTGTAAAAAATGTCTCTACATTTCTGTGAATTTTTTTTTTGTCGTTAGAATAAAGTTTTAATGAGGTCTGCGTTATCGCTATTAATCAAGCCCATACAAATTCAAGTGAAATAAAAAAAGTCTTTAGCAAAGCAAATCGTTAAATATTATCTGATAAATTGACTTATGAGTTTATATTATGAATAGATCCGGCGAGGAGTTATGTTATATTACGAATAATACGGGAAAATGAATTAAATAAAAACTCCCCCTAAGCGGTTTCTCTGCACAGCTCAAGGGTAAATATTGAAGCGAACTCGAATGAACGAGATTATAATTTTAATCCAAATTCTTTAAGATTGCTCATAAAATAAATACAAAAATCGCAAAAGAGAATTTTAACTGCTAGTTTGTACCAGAATATCTAGAAAACTATTAGCTGATGTATTTCGACATTATTTTAAAGACATTTGGTAAATTCATGTACCACAAAGAACATCTAGCGTTACAGAAATCAGTTTGGTGGTTTCCGTTGAAAAAACGATTTCATTTATATATTTCATACTTATATATGTGCTTTAAAATAAATTTAGTAATTAAATTTAGCGAAGAAATTAATATCACAGATTTTTTATACCTTAAATTATAAAATTTAGCAATGACACAGCTTTCAAGACAGATAATAAAACATACAGGGTGTTTCTAAATGTACAAAATTTTAGGATATGTTCCAGGGAACAAAACAAGCAGAAAATGTCGTATGAACATGGGGTCGAAAACATCTTTTCTACAAATCACAAGTGTCTGTTTTGAAATTTTCAACCTGGGCGACGTGTTGGTTTGTTACCTATACTTTAGTATTTTCCTTATAATGTTACTCAGGCTACAATAGAATATTTTTGATTTACCTACTATTAATTTTTTTGCTCTGCTGTCAGTTTATCTTACGTTAACGTGGCTATCATATTGAGACTGTGAGATGTAAACACGCCTCAGTCTATCATCGAAATGCACAGACATTTCAGTCCACATTTAATTTCGTAATTTACTGATTCTGAGTTTGGGTTTCATCTTTTACCTTTGCTAAGGAAATTTAAATACCCACAAACCTATTATCAAAGATTTGAAATAACAAAAAGCCGGTAATGTACAGTTTGCCGGTAATCAGTATCATAAAACTGAGGTTACTTGCTTTTATACCCGTCAAATGTCTTATAATCAATTCTATTAATTATTCCAGTTCTCTGTTTAAAAGATCTACAATTCTAAACTTAAAAATGAAATGGCATTGATCACACGGCCAAGGTTGAAAAAACTTTTTGAATGAATTTGCCGTATTCTTGTGGTTTTAAGTGCTGAATCTGCTTTTATATTTTTTTCTGTCACGTTACTTTACAAGTTATGCACATAGAGACCGCAATTTTAAAGTAATGGGTATGAAGAAAAGCAGCTGTAATGTTAATTTATCTATATGTTTGGGCCACAAGAAAATTTATCAGCCCCCAAACTCTGAATAATTTAAAATGTTTCATTGAAAAACATGAAATGTGTGAATTACGAAAAAAACTGAAGTCACACGCGTATTCAGCAAAAAAAAACAAAACAAAAAAACCCCATAAGAGTCAGTTCTTAACGTTAAAAAGTTTTTAAAAATTTATATTTTTTGGCCCGTGTAATTTTCATTAAATATAATCCAGTTCGTTTCAGTGCAGAAAAAATATTCTCTTTTATTAAATTACGAAAAATATACCAGACTGATACTTGCAAATGAAAAAAAAATTCGTAAGAGAATGTATATCATTTTAAAAATTCACATATTTCAGAAAAACTTGTTAATAAATTTTGTTATTAATATATTTATTTATCGGAATCTAAAAAAATAAAATAAACCTTTTGGTTTTCCTATCTGAAAGAATAAAATAGGTTATCCTCCCCCTTTAATATTCTAGTCGTTGATTTTTCTTTCCAGAAACATCCACATCTTCGCTTTGGTTCCGGGAAATTTGCTTGCTTCATAGAAGGAAAGGAGAAAGAAAGAGCTGCCTTCTGGTGGAGATAAAAAGATAGAGAAAGGAGCTCTTCTAAAAGATAAAGGCGGTGCAGTTATGATGACCCCTGGTCCGTGGCCCCAACCGCCCTTTGCTTTTTTTGGGGGGTTCCGGAGTTAACGACGTGTAGCGAAAGGTAAGGGTGGGGGGTGGAGGAGAAAAAGGCAACAGTCGCTGCGCTGAACTTATTTATTGCCTGAAAAATGAGGCTGGCGATAAGAAATAGTGAGTCATAAAAGGTGGACGGAAAGAAATAACGAAGAAGATAAAGAAATGAAGACAAAGTGCGAGGAAAAGGGGGGAAGAAGGAACGGGATAAAGACATAACGCACAGTTTAGAATCGCATGTAAAACTATAAAGAGAGATTTGAGGTGAAGTAAAAAAACACTGTGTTAGAGTTCAAAAATTTTATAGTTTTATATTAATTTTAAACATGGATATAACTTTAGATAACGACACAGTTTTAAAAATTCATATTTTTTTCATTTAGATATTACTAGGAAATAATACATCTATCTCAACCCAAACAGGTTACAATAAGTTAAATTATTGCACGGGTTATTTGATAATGAAATTTGAATCAAACTTTGTAACTTTATAATAAATATGAATAACAGAATTTAATAATGTAAGCACAGCGTCTT
This sequence comes from Rhysida immarginata, assembly GCA_023313115.1. Classification (NCBI taxonomy): domain Eukaryota; kingdom Metazoa; phylum Arthropoda; class Chilopoda; order Scolopendromorpha; family Scolopendridae; genus Rhysida; species Rhysida immarginata. Next base: position 147,648 of record JAHWFO010107143.1, read on the forward strand.
TAGCCATAAAAATTTATAAACTTTATCTCAGTCGTAAAAATACACAGTGTTTTTGAGATACGAACAACACTATTGTCATGGGTCAACACGAGAGGCTCATATAGTAACACAGCAGATTTATGTTTATACATTTGAAAATCTGTCCTAAGTATTTATAAATACCACAAGTAGATAGCGGTATGTTAGCGATTCTTTGATCCCTCTACAAAATTTACTGTACTGCCGATATCATTCAAAAATCTAAGTGAGTAAAGTGGAGCAGTGGTCATAGAGTATATAAAAATAACGATCCTCCATGGAAAAAATGCACTGGAATATCTTACAGAACTACAAGACCCAATTGGCAATTCCATAATGTTGCATGATAGTGCTACAATACACTCAGCAGCTCTTATCAACAATGTATTAGAATAACCTAACTATTCGTTCGATCTAAGTCCATACGACTGTGATTATTTCTTTAAATTGAACAAGCCGTTGTGAATTTAAAACAAACACATCTTAACGGTGTCTCGGCGTAACGTACTACGCATTAGAGAAACATGTAAAGCTGACAGCATTCACCGCTTTCCTCACTGCTCGTGAAGAATTGTGGACAAACTAGGAGGCTTTTTTGAAGAGTGGTTTACTTCCTATTACGTAGTACTTGCTTGTATATTCATTTATGTTACTTTGTGGCTATTTGTATTCCCCGATTAAAGGATACTTTCACTTTTATGTTCCCCTTCAAAAGTTAGCTATATAACCCAGATGCCATCTGGTATTTTATTTATGTATTTCATGTTCATATAGTTATGGCCGTATTCGCCACCTTGGGTTGAAAGTGCAAGGTGGGCAACTCAGATTTAAACCTTCAACAAATGTCCTAACTCTAATCCTAGCCGGCCACGTGGCCGAGAGGGCTATGGCGTAGGCTTTCTAGTTCTCTAGTCCGTCTGGTCGTGGGTTCGAATCCCGCCGTGGGCACGGATGTTTGTGTTTGTCCTGGGCTGTGTACAGATATAACTTGTGTAAAAGGCGCAAAATGACCTTAGTAGTCGACGCCATATTTTCTAATAAACCAACCAACCAACTCTAATCCTACCCGATTAACCCGAGATGGTGAATACGGCCATAACTATATGAACATGAAATGAAATACATAAATAAAATACCAGAAGGCATCATCACATGTTTGGAAGAAATAAAATAGTTATTATGTCTTATGAAATGTCCCCGTTTTCCAGTATGGAACTCAATGATTCGAAAACAATTTCAATGTCATTAATTCCCTGGCACTAAAACTGTAGTTAACGACAATTAAGACAGAATGTAGATAATGAACTCTTTTAAGGAACATTAAACTTTCTTCATGTAATCATTGATCTTCCGTCACATATTTGCCAGAAGTTAAGAGATGATGCCATAAAATGCATTAATTCAACGAGAGATCTTGGAGGAGCATCATTGTTTTAATGAAACAAATTTAAGATAAGATGCGAACTAAATAATTACCAACGTAGATAAAACTGTATTTATTCCATTGCCAATAAGAAAAAAAATCATTAATTATATTATTTGAAGAGAAACGTATTCAAAACAAGAGTAAATTCTGATTATTTTTCCAGCAATTGATAAATAATATCAAACAAGCAGTTGGACCAATATATTAGCAACTATTTGAAAAATAAGCAATGAAGAACAATTTAATGTCCAATAAACTGTCCATTCAAACGGATAACACCAAATGCACTATTTTTCATTTTTCAATGCGTGACTGGTAAATTTCTGTAGGTATTTTTCCCGGGATTCATGAATTGTGTGTTGCAAATCTTGAATTGATGAATTTTATTTACCGTTCTTGAAAACATCCATAACCATGATACCCCAATAGGGGTTTTCAATAGGATTTAGATCAGAGCTGAGAGGTAGCTAAATCATATAACTTAAGATTCTTTTTTCAGCTACGTTAACTTTGATCTGGAAACGTGAAAGGGTGCGTTGTATTGGTGGAGTGTTTAATTATAAGCTATTTATGTCCAACTATTGTTGTTGCATGTGCATGAAGATACGTGTTTAATACTGTTTGATAATATTCCGAGTCCACGTTTGATAATAAAAGACAGTTCGTTCATGCAGTAGATCTCGCTAGTTATATTTCTTACCATCCCATTTTTACTTTTTACCCCATTCCAATCTCACTTTTTTATGCCGTGGTTGAAGATGGAGCTGACATTTCATTTTCATAAATCTTGCATTGCCGGAATAATGTTAAACCAGTAGAACTGTTGACTTAGGTGCCTTTCCTTCCAACTCTTGTGAAATTTGCCGACTTGACAAGTGATCTTTTGTTGCCATCGTGAATATTCTTCTCTTCTTTCTAGATGAAATTCTGCTTCTTCTTCTTCTTCTTGAATTAGATTTTCCTTTCGCTGAATGTTTTTTTATTCACTTATCTACTTATTGTAGACTTATTTCTTTTCAGTCGATGACAAATTTCACCTTGTGATATTCCTTCAAGGGTCAATGCAGTCAGTATCGTTATTGCAATTCGAACTTTTTCTCTTTCGTGTAGGGCTTTTTTGCCATCCACGTTGAAATAGATGCCGCAGTGAGAAATGTTGATTGGTTAATTTCTGTGATTTAAGCATCCTGAAATGTTTAAATTTTTAAACAAGTGCTGATTGCTAATATTGTGATCCAAGTTATTACTTAACAAATGATCACTTTAATAAAATTTTGTATTGTTCATCCATATGTGGCCAAAGATTCTATACGTAATTATAAGATTTTCATTTTGAAAGGTAACAGCGCAAATGAGATTTTATGTTCGTTGTTAAATATTTGGTCCGCGCCTTACCAATTTAATTATTTAATTATGGTATTATATTTATTACATCGGGCATAATCAGTGGAAAAGTTTTCATTCTTAATAACATAATCGTGTATAATAAATCCACTATAATTTTAAAAAAACTTTCGCAATATAATTTTAATACTATTTTAAAACCTTGTGCTTTAATCCACATTAAAACTGGCATTCAAAATTTTCCACTGATTATGCCCGGTACAAAATTTAGTTTTGAATATTTTATCTCATTTTTTTCATAAAGAGAGAAATGATCTCCAATTTCCACCTGAAACCCTTGTCCCTCAAAAAAACTTCGTAAACTTGTAGGATGATTTTAATTAATTAATTTCCACTTTATTGTTTCCAGTTGACAATGAGAAAGTACATTGATGAAGAAGAATATTCAATGGAATAACAATTTGCCTTATTTGAAGCCTCCAGTAAATTCTCTGCATTGGTGATTTTTTTTTCTGATATGTTGGTTTCTTTTATAAATGGGCCCATCTTGCTTAGGTAAATAGATGTTATAAAGGATAAAATAGAACAAAAAATTGCAGTTATTAACACCTATGCAAATGAAGATTAAAAATGCACGCACGTCCCCACATATTTCTAGGAAAAGGAAAATTCCAGTCGTTTAACATTTCTAGCTGTTTTCATGAATATTCGCTTGTGAATTACCAAAATCAATTACATAGGTGTAATCATTCTACACAATTTCTCTTGTAAAATATACTACAACTGAATATTGTCAGTAGGTCTATCATTGGGAAGGAGAAAACGTCTAACCATTTTGGGAACACAAAGAATACAATAAAAATATATTGTATCGACAACTGGTTGATCCATGAATGTCATCTCGTTATTTCTTCGAAATCCTAAAACATACGGAACAAATCATGCGGGAGGACGGAAGAAAGTTCTTACTTCACGAGATGAGAAAGCCACCAGGAAGAAGGCAAGCAATAAGATCGTTTCTATTCGTCAAATCAAAGAAGAATTAAACTTGAAAGTCTTACATGAGACAATTAGAAAGTTGTTTTTTTTTTTAATTTCCAAACTATTATACACAGAATTTTAAAATAATCCTTATAATAGATTTGTTAATCGATGATGTAGGACGTATCCTACTATTGATCTAGTTATTAAATCTAAGTAAAAAGAATTTTTTACATCACGTTCACCCAGAAATTCTTTAAATTTCGTAATGTCTTTATTTAATGTCAAGAACTTGTTAATGACATTCTTCGCCAAAGGATAGCCGGAGAAACCGAGTTTTGTAGCCGTTGAAACTCCAACCCCTGGGATCCTATGGACAGGGGCGTCCCCCATTGGAGTTTTGATGAAGTTATCAACCGTATCAGTCATTTGTTCAACAGCAGATATTTGGATAAAAATGACTTGCTCAGATCTTGCACTTCCTTTTACGATTTTACGGGTCAAATTTTATGGAAAAGTTTGGTTCCTACATTGGACAAAAATCATGCCGGGATGACTACTCCCGGGTAGTGTCTAGTCTGACTAGGCATCAACTTCTCATCTCAAGCAACTGAAAATGAAGAAAAAACAATTCTGTAGAAGCACCATAAGAAAAGAAGACTTGAATGGGCTAAGAGACACCAGACCTGGGATGACCAAT
>JAHWFO010107143.1:152216-206506 GCA_023313115.1 Rhysida immarginata
AGACTTGAATGGGCTAAGAGACACCAGACCTGGGATGACCAATGGAAAAACTGTCTTTGGCGACAAGAAAAGTTTCAATCTGGATGGCCCCGATGGCTATTCATTCTATTGGCATGACATTCGCAAGGAAGAAATTTTCAGTAGCAATCACGCAAGAGCTAGATCAGTAATATTATGGGCTGGAATCAGTTTCACCGGGAAAAACTGACATCGCGCTTATCTGCGGTAACCAGAGAGCAGTCGATTACCAAAGAACACTTGAGAACTTTCTTCTACCAGAGTGGGATAATATCGGAGGAGAAAATGGCATGTTTGTTCCAGATAATGCAGCAATTCACAAAGCAAAATCAACTTTGGCTTGGCTGGATGCTCACAACATTCAAACTAGTGATCATCCTGCACTTTCTCCGGATTTAAATCCAACAGAGAATTATTGGTCAATACTGTCAGGAAGAGTTTATGGGAAAGAAACTCAGTATCACTGCACAAAAGACTTGGAGAATGCCATTTGTCGAGAACACCATGATTCTTGTCAAATCCGGAAGAAGGAGGGAGCGAAGATAAAAAAGTTAAAGAAGATTTGACCAGGGAGAAAGAAAGGAGAAAGGAAGCCGTCCCCCCGAAGAATAGAACAGGCGGAAAAACGAAGCAATACCAGCGAAAAGACAATTGGTGGAAGAGAGAGGCCGATTCGAAAGCTGATTGGAGATTGCACGGCGCAGAATCGGCCCAGGATCCAACCAGGGGAAATAAAAGCGGAGGATTTGAAAGGAAGAGACAGAGTGCCTTTAGCGAACGACTAATGAAGGATGGACGCTACTTCCAAGTCAGCACCTTGCTCGTCTCGGAGATATACGGAGCTACGAGGAGTCGAACCTCTTATCCCCAACGTCTACAGCAATCGAGTTGGACTGAGAAATTACGAACTTATTTTCAATTATTGACATTATATATTCGGTAAATGTATATTTCAGCCGCACTTGTATATCAAAATTATTATATTCAATTAAATTCACTTTAATTATTCACCACCTCTTCCCGCTCTTTCATAAAAAAAATCCTTGACAATTCCCCAGGAGATTATCAAAAAATTAATTATGTCCATGAAATCTCATGTTTTCGAGGTTATAAAAACAAATGGAAGTTGGATAAAATATTAATCACTGAAAATCTTCAGGTTATGGTTTAACTCTTTTGTTTTTGATGGAATAAAAGTCATTTTCCTATTCAAGTTAGATAGTACTTGATTTGGCATTAACGTTCTCCTGTTTTGGTTACTGGAAAATCCATCGAAATGGCAGAAAGTGTCTTAAATTCATTGATTATATCCGATTATTTCAAGTAATATATTAAATTTTTTTTGCATTCATGGGTATAATAATGAATTTTGAAAAGCATTCAATTACCTAAATAAGATGGGCCCAGTTTAAATTCCTGGGAATTTTTCTGTTTAAATTCCCAAAATTTCCTATTTTGTTCATTTCGAAACACAATAGGGAAAAAAATCTAATTCTAGAATGTCCAACCCCGTTTTAAACCCATAAGATTCAAAACGATTCAATCAATTTCAGCTGAAAACAATTCCGTATCTATCAACAGTGTTGCGTGTTATCTAGCAAATACCTAATAAAAACAGGAAATTAGATTACTTTGCGAATGGGTCTGAGTAACTGGCGAAAGTACAATAGAAAGCTTTTTTGTGTTACAATTTTCAAGGTCTGAATCGTCGGTAGTCGTTGTGTAGCCTCAGCTTCATCGACGTTACGGAATTAATCCCCCGAGGGGCCAGAGCATCCGTCGCTAGTAATGGCAGAATGAGAAAACAGGATGCTTGTGTAAAAGCAAGAGCACAAGACAACCACGCGTGTCTGATAGTAATGTGAAAAGAATCATAATTTCTACGTAGTCCAAGGAAGTCAATTCCTCAGACAAAATTTTCATATTTTATCATTTGGTTGCCCATCCCTAAATACTACGGTTTTCTTATACTTCACAATATAGTCATTAAAAATCGATTGAATCATTTGAATCAATAGAAATTCTGTGGTTTATTATTTGTCTCTACTTTGCTTATGATATCCCGAATGTAATCAGAAATATGATTTTCTTTCAAATAGAAATAACATTTGACTCTCTAAAATAACAATTATGTTGTTTGACATTAGAAAAATAAATTAAGCATAAACGATCATGTAAATGATGTAATTGCATTCCTGAAATCAGAAAGTAATTTAATTATTGTAAATCTGGAAATGTATTATTAATAAATTAGAATCAATACGAATACGGATTTAATTTTCAATTTAAAACGCTACTCGTAACATTACATAATTTCTGTAATGTTTTAGAAAACAAAGCAAAGAGAACAATTAGGCATGTTTTGCAATAACGATACTGGCCGCAAATAATAAAATTAAATTTGTCTGCAAATAAATTAGCAATTACTTCCGTTAACATAACCGTCGACTTGACAGAACGGCAATTTGTCATGTCACTAATACATCCGGAATGAGGATTTCTCTTTCATACAGCAGGAATCTAGGGAGGGAGCAATGTAATAAATTAGATTTGAGGTTTAACACCTCCACTATCTTGATAGCTTTACTTCTCTTAACGCTTTTATGACGGTAATGTGAATTGCATGTCGTTTAGAATGTTCATTAAACTTATGAATTTTACACCATCTGGTGGTAATTTTTGTTGGCGAACAATTGACAGTTCCTTCTGTTTTAGCTAAATACCTCGGCTTTGAAAATTGGGACTTTTAAAATGCAGTAAGAACAGACACAAAATATATTTGATAATGGAATTAAATCCTTTATCTGCACCTTTGATAAGGAGACCGACGATTCTTGGAAAATAGTTTCTTGCTCATCTTGAGATAAAACAAAATGTGCTTGAGTACGAACTAAGAATTATTACGTTTTCGAAGTGCTACACGAGCAGAGTGTTCATTATGTATATCAAAGCAATATATAAAATCTTAAGTGGAGAAGAGGTACTGTGTTTTCCTTCATTATAGATTGGTAAAATTTAACAATATATAATAAAATGTAACAACAAATGAAAACACGTGGCATTAGCAATTATTACATTCATTATTGTACAGGGTGTCTCGTAATGAGTGAAGGGAAATTTAGTAAATGGCAGTATGGGTGATTCTAAGCAAAAAAGTTCATATGAACATAGGTCCGGTTTTGAACGATAACAGATAATGAACAGAAATAAAAATGTCGCCACGAAGATCAACCGTATTAGAAACTTTTTTTTCCTTAGAATCACCCATACTATCTTTCACCATATTTTCGTTCACTCATTACGGGACACCCTGTATATTCAATTTATCCTTGTTCTGTTTAAGAGATAGGTATTTCAGTAGTAAATGCAGTGTAAAAGCAATTTGTAATTCGTATTCAATTTATTGAGATAAATAAAAATGAAATTTTCATATAACCAAACTATATAGAATTGCTGTACTATGTAACGACTGTATTTTAGTATTTTCCTCTAACTCTAATTAAGGAAATTGGTATGTATTAGGACCGTTAACATGCATTGTGTAAATATTATTGACAACCGTGAAAACAAAGATTAGCTTTACATATTTAACTCTTTGACAGGTTTATGCACAATCAGTGACTTTATAATTGTTAATTTCATTATCGATTACTGCTATCTACTTTTCAGGCAATCTTCGTAGAAATGCATTAACCTTAACCTTGCCGGTTAGATGTCCGAGAGCGCTAAGGCGCAGGGTATGTACTGTATGTTTGTGTTTGTCCTGTAATAACAAGCTTGGAAAACCAAGCAAATCCTCAGTAGGCCAGGCTAAATTTTTCGTAGATATAATATTTAGTTAACTTCCTCGACCCAAAAATGTAAAAGAGGAAAAGAAAAGATAGAATAATTAACTTTTATTCAAAATAATGATAAGTATACACTGAGAGGACAAACATTGACCGTCTCTGATAGAACATTGCGCTTTACCCGGCGCTGAGAACTTCTAAACCAAACCTCGGTAGAAGTACTGAATCAAAAATCAAATGAATTCCTTTTTGATATACAGAGTGATTCATAACTTACGTTACCGAAGAATATGGTAGATAGAGGGTACTAAAACACATACATTTTATTAAGCAATTTTGTCCTATCTCGCGCCAGTATGACGCTACATTTGCTTCAGTTGCCATTCATTCATTCATGGCAAGGGCCAGTGGCTTGACTCTCTGATGACTGAGCTTTCAATGAAAAACAACAAACAATGACTCTTGAAAACGTGTGTATTACAGAAGTGCTTCGAACTGACGCCCCCTTTCTTGTATACAAGACTGTTATCGCCGAAACATTGACTTCCGCACCCATGGACATATCAAGAAGTGAAACTCCGAGTGCTTTTACAGTGCTTTCATCTAGCTGTTGGTATCGGAACTTATCTTAGAAGGGAATCCCTCAAACATGTATGTCTCAGATTTCCACCAAATTGAAATATGTTACTCAATTGAAGCTACAATAGATGCTTGCAAAATAAGAGAGTGCGGATTTTTGTTTCTTTCAAAATAAACCACGAAAACGAAAAAATTTGAGCACACATATTCATACAAGGACTCCATTGTTAAAGCGGTGTATTAATGCGCTTAACGGAACTTCTTTCTTCCACTACTCACAGCAATAAGCACGAATCCAATTCAGATGAAACAGACAGCAGCAGATGGCAATTGAATGGCTTCTCAAATTTCTAAACAAACTTAGTTTTTAAAAATAGATTATTACAATTAGCTAATTGCCTTCCAGTAAAAAATGTCTAGAGTAATTAATAACCATTTCCTTAATTTATTATTTCATTTTATTAAATAATTCGGTAAGCAAACACGGGGCTGGCTTCATATGCAACGTCGAGTTATACGTTGCGTTGGTGAGAGGGTATGTATCGCGGTGCTTTAAAATTTTAAATAAAAATAGTATTCATGGATGCCTACCTCATCTTATAAATTATTTCGAGACGAATATTTGTACAGCAACATTAAGGTTTTATGCTTAATAACAGTGCTCTAACTGCAATTCTTTGTCGATCGCCGCTAACAAGTTTGCTTCTCCTCTTTCCGCCATGTTTTTTGAACTCTGCGCACTTCCGGGGCGCTTCACTGCCGTGCAACACTATCGCTTCCACGGTGTGCTTGCGCGCAAAAAAAAGGCTATTGGGGTTCCCTTGTTAGTGACGTCACTTAGTAAATGTAATTATTTCGTTATATCGTCATAGAGATCAGTCAACCACAATTCTCCACCTGACTGATTCGAAGATATTGCCGCACAAATAAATTTATGTTTGTGTTTCCTAGTACATATAGCCATATCAATACACATTAAAAACGTCAAGAATTTAGAATTTGCCGAATTAAATTAAGAAAAGTAAATATACCACAGGATACCGTATTCAACAAAATGTGAAAGCAAATCTAGGAATTTGAATAATATATTCTCCTTTAGGATATCGCCTAATTTTCAACGGTGTGCAGGTTCCGATGCCAGCGTCCAGATTTAAATGTATTAAATCACTACGAGTTTCGCTTTTTGGTATTTTTCTTCTATGGCCCCACCCATTCAAATATGCCACATATAGTACTTATGGTATTATAGGCGCCAACAATCCGTGGAAGAAGAAATTGGACATGATCTATATGAGCGGTATACACTAGGGTCTTCAGATGCCCCCATAAGAAAAAGTTTAGCGGATTTCAATAAACCTAAAAACAATGGCAAACAGTCAAATCACTGAAAGTATAGCGCCTTACTGATGTGAGATACGATACACATTGCTTAATAAAAAATGTTTGCTTTAGTACCCTCTATTTACCATATTCTTCTGTAATATAAGCTTAAGTTCTGAGTCACCTTCTATGTTAGAGTGGGAGGACCGTAGACAGTTAGATGGCAGTATTCAAGGAGTTTTAATTCTGTGAGCATTCTGACTCCTTCATAGGACACGTTATGTTACTTATCACATCTGGAGAGGCCCTTACTTAAATGCTGCATGCTACAAACCATACCGACTGATCACTTCATACCTTTTTATGGATTCTGCGCATCCTGGGGAGGGGATAATTTGTTTCAGTTACAAGTGTCGCTTCAACCTAGATACGGTTTAAGGTGATTTCAGGATTAAATCCTATTGAATCTTTGTGGGAAACCATTGAGTGAAACTTAAGAGCCATGAATCCGTGACCAATGTTTAGAGCGGAGTTATTGACAATGGTTCAACAAGCTTGGTTGGTGCTATATTCGGCAACATACTGACAGCTGATCAGCCGTTAACTCGATGTGTACTGGCTATATAATTCGTGCAAGGGTAGGTCCGACGCGGTAATACGAAGAAGCACTCCAATAAATTTTTTTCTAATATACAGGGTGTCCATAAAAGATCTGACACATTTTATTTGTCTATTACCAAAAAACTAATAAAGATAAACAGAAACGGATATCAATGTATGAAACTGTAACTGAAAAAGTTTTATTAAACCAAGTTAGTAGACCCCAACGTGTGCTCCTTGAGTCACACGGAAGATATCCAGCCGATAATCAATTTCTTGCCATGTTCTTTTGAGCATATCGACATCCACCTTGTTAATAGCAACCGTGATTCCGCGTTTCAAATCCGTAATGTCCTTAACTTTGTGAAACACAAAAAACTTTTTCAGTTACAGTTTCATATACTGAAATCCGTTTCTGTTTATCTTTATTAGTTTTTTGGTAATACAGAGATAAAATGTGTCAAACCTTTTATGGACACACTGTAAAACTTTCTTCTGCTTTTTCTTAAGGTCTGAACAATACGCAAATTACTAGACGAAATGCATTCGACATCAAGCACAATCGTTAATTTTTGCCAACACCTGTACAATTTGGACCAACTATGTACAATAAATTAATGAAACATCCCGATTAAATATTTATTCAATGTCAACAAAAAGTAAGAGCAATTATTACCTATGAAGATTACATTTTAAGCAGAATGAATCGAATATCTCTCTTAGCTTAGTTGCTAGTCACCTTTTAGCTTAGCCAGAATTTTATCAATATGAATATTGAATTGTGCATGAAAACTCTATCTCGTTAGCTTGGTCTTCATCAAGCACGACTATTACCAACTGCAGCGTAAATGGCGTATACGTGAGTCAATTGATGTGAGTCACGGAGCAATGGAAAAGTGGCCTGTCGGATAACGAGACCTCCCTGCACAACGAAATTAGAAAGGCGAAGCTTTCATAAAGTAACTGAATTAAAATAAAGCTTCATTAAGAGCGCGGATCGATAAGCGGATTTTTTTTCTATCAAAGGATAAATAACAAGTGCTCAAAGTGTAAACACCCCATTCCAACCATCCTTCAATTTTCATCAATTAAAAATGTTTTTATTTATGCGCTAAATGAATCGAGGAAGCAATGCTTTCAAATTCAATATCCTTAGGGCCATTTAAATTATGCATCGTCAAACACATGCTTTTATTTAGTATAAAAAAATGTTTCTCGTTCTTTAAGCTATTAAATATTTTTAGGCCACACCCTATCCGTCCCACCCCGTGTGCCTAGCTGAGTGCGACGGCGTTGTAATCCTATCGCCATCCTCATTAATAAGCAGATGACACGGCTGAAAGTCAAGCATTTCATCTCACGCTACAATTTTCCACGTAATTAATAAAAGGAAAAAGAGATGGAAAGAAAAATTTATGTCTCGCAAAATTTCTCGCCAATTTTTTCCCCTTAGCCAGATGATAAGATAAAAACATGAATTATGGGCTTCTCCTCCATACTCCCCTCCTATATTCTCATTTTCCTCTTCAATGCCATCAGAATCTATTGCGTTAAGAACCAGTTTATCATTCATAAAAATTTCCTAATTTTTGAGGTTTTTTTACATTCCGCAAGAAAAATAATAAATGTACTCGATCCGTAGAGTGGCAGATTTTTATTTAACATAAGAGTTGCCATTCTAACCTCTTCAAGAAGTGAGGACATTATTTAAAAACGCCTTATCGTTGAAGCACTCATACCTCAATTTTTTCTTTAAATAATAAGGAAAGTGAAAAATATGAATAATAATGTTAAAAAAATTAATCAAGTATCTTCAATTTATACAATGTTTCAATTTAATAATGTTGCAATCTGCCAAATAGCAGAAAACGAAATTAAACACTAAAAGTCACTATGCCAATTAATTCAAACAAATTTAAGAAGACTTATCATAAGAACTAGAAAATTATGAAATATTCAAAAATTGATTTACACAATATCTTTCCGAAATCATTAAAAATTAAGCGGAAATAAGCAATAAAGATGTTAATCATTGCACTTAATGTCAGAAGATGGCATTATTTAAAACTGATATTTCCCTAGTTTAGACTTTTGTCTATATTCTTCTTAATTTTACTGATTATTATTACTGATAATTAATCACGGGAACTTATTATGGCAGCTTAAAATAATTAATCAAAAATAAATTTTTTTTAAAGATAACTGTGGAATGGAAAAAATTGAAAAGAAAATGAGGGGAAACCTTTAATCTAAAAAGAAAAACAACGATAATCATATTTTGTTTTTCATGCAGATTAGAGGTTTCCTCACTTTCTTTTCAAGAAGAACAATGAAAAAATATGTTGTTATTAATTATATCCCAAAGTAGCTTTCCGAATTCTTGATGCCAGTAAACAAAATTCTGTTCGATGGAATGTAGATTTACTAGAAATTTTTTTTTCATATTACCCAAGATAAAGATAAGAAAAAGACCAAAGGTAATAACAAACCACACAAAAATACTTTAAAGATTAATATGTACAGTTAGGTGGCTAAGCCTATTTCATCAACGAATAACAAAATGGTGAGTAAATCCATAATTTATGCAGAGCCAAGAACAATACAAACCACAATCTGAAAATACAGGAACCGGCAGGGAAATCTGAAGGTTTTTGAAGCACAGTACAAGATTGTAATAGAAAGTGAAAATGAAGTACCAATTAAGAATCATAGCGGAAAAACTGGATGAAGAAAGTATATGTGTTCAAAATGACATCTAAATGAGAACTAATCTTGCTTGCACAAACTCTTCTTCCAAGAATGGTTGTTATTTAGATGACGTCATTTTTCATGCGAAGCTCAAAGGGAAACTTTTCTTGAACAAACCACGCACTATAGAAGAACTGAAAGCCGCAATTCGTGGGAAAATAAGGGCAATTCTATCAAACCAGATTTGGCCCAATATGCTGTGCGGAATTTCATTAACAGGCTGCAAGGTTATCTTCATTTTCTATAAGAAAAAGAATAAATTTTGTTTGGTATCAAATTACTATGATTGGAAAATTCGTCAGTTCTCTTGCTGGACTACGTAAAAAGAAAAAGGCCAATAGAGGTAATATTATCAAGTTGTTCTATTATTGTCTTTTGATTAGATGGGCTATTTTAATCTGTTACCCACAAAATTTCCTGAATCATGATCACCCTGTATAATCGATTGTTTTATAAAATTATGTAATGAGAAAACACATTGATTTAATCTGTTGATTCTCACTCTTAATGTTTAATCCTGCTAGAGCGCATTCTGAATTGTGAAAATTACGGAAAAAAGATAAAGGAAAGCAGTAACAGGGAACTCAGATTTCAAATTCCTATGGGATATCAGGTTATAAATTGACAGTCGATTAGAACATACTACTCCGGATATTACAGTGAATGAAAAAAGATGATTAAATTAACTGGCATTGCAATGTCAGGAAATAATTTGATTGAAGACAAGAACAGGAAAAGATAGCAATACCAATATCTGAAAAGAATCTGAAGAGACAGGATAACAAAGGTACAGATTCAGAAAACCGAACAATAATAATAATAACAAAACTTACTTGATAAACTGACTAGAGAACGTTTAGAATCGTGCAAGCGCGCTGCAAAACCGGACTCACTGCATTCGATAGAGCATTAAAAAATGAGCTATGTGCAAAATTTAAGTGCAATTAGCCATAGGCAACGGATACATTAATTTCAAAGTTTAGAAAAATTTGAATAAAATAAACAAATGCAAGAAAAAGATGACGAACTCTACAATTCAAAACATCTGAAGAAATGCAAATTAATAAACGAAATATTTCAGGAAAATGCGCTAGTGAACTAACTTTTTGAGGCCATATAATCACCGATACGATAATAATAAATGATGATGTCAACTTTTGGCATTGTGATCACTTTTTAAAGATCCAATTATTCATGCATTACCAACTCATGGCTGCAAGTTCCAGATCTGATTAAGTGCACTTTTTTCAAAATTGGATATTCAAATAAAATGGAATATCCAACATTCACTTGGCCAGTTCTTAAAATGTTGTTTTGAAGGCGCTCATCCGATGACAGCTCTACAATCGACTGCGAACAGCCTTTTTTTTAAGTGTGCCGTTGTAAAACTTCGTATTGTTTGGATCATTATTTACTTTCTGATTTACATATTTTCTGAAACTGAACTCCACCTTAACATCAATAATTGGAAATAAACGCAAACCATGATGATACATCAAACACGTTAACAAAGCAGGTGTTCTTGGCCATCTGCTTTAAATCTACAGTATTTATGTGCATTTGACAATATCTTTTTATTTTTGCTCTTCAACTTCTGAAATATAAATTTTGGGAGCTATTTTCTAATTTTGTAAAACATATAAGATAGACATGTCACCACAGTTCTACTGGATGCCCCGAGCTTGCGCAAGTATCTGAAGAGCAGCGATAGAGATCTTTTAAAATATGCGTCTAAATTGAAGGAAAGAGCACTCACATTCCTTCAAGAAATTGTTAATTTAACCAGCGTGCAATTTAAAAGACCCCGTAGTCACTTCCAAAAAAGAGGAAAGGAAGCGGTAAAAGGGAATGTTTCATTAAGCCCTCTAGGAAAGTTTAAAGGAATCTTGCGTAAGATAGAGAGTCTACTTCCATTTTAATTAAAAAAAATTCTTCCAAACTATCGAGGCCTATCTCGTTAGTGTTTTCGGTTTGGCTTTGGAAGCTTGCAAATGAAGGATAAACATACGATGAGATAAAGGGCAAAGAGACGAAGAAAGAAAAGTCTCATTCAGGAATTAGAAATTATACCGTACAAACAAAATGCAAATAAGAAGCAAACAAATACATGAAGGGGAATTCGTTTGTTAAAGGGATCCAATATACAAATTGTAAGAAATAGAAGTATACAAAAGGCTTTGACTTCATTAAAAATAACTGAGATTCCAATAAGGTAAAAAAATTAATTAAAAAAGGAAGAGGGAGGGGATAACTGATAGAAAATGAGATATAGAAACATTGGTGGAGATAGCTAGTCAAAACATTAGTGTAAGAGAGAACGGAGGAAGAGAAAGAAGGAGGAGAAGGAAGAAGAAAAGCAAACAGAAGCCCATAGTCGCACAAATGTAATTGGATGCTTGTGGTTGCTCTCTGTTTGATTAAACTCTTTTCAACAGCCCCTGCATTTGTTTCCATAGAGATAGAGGAAGTTGATTGGTGAAGAGAAAGGTGGAAGAATCGAGGGGGTGGGGGAGAAAGCACAAACGAGAAAATCAACTCCAAATCTACACAGTTAGCCCCTAGAGGAAGTCTCGCTCGCCCGGAAATTGCATGAATTTATCACGTGATGGGAGGAGTGTTGTCTCCGCCCCCATCTCCTAGGAAAAAAATTATACATATACACTCTAACGCACGTAAGGCAAAGAAAATAGTCAAAGAGTCGAGTCACCGTCGCCGTATGAGATTTCTGATCGTTGCATAATTTACGTAGAAAAGAAAGGAAAAGGAAAAGATTGCCAGAATGGGGAGCGATGTCTAGGTTTCACGGTTTCTGCTAAAATTTTACTACTGCAATCTCCTTTTTTCCCTTCCTCAATTTCGATAGGAGAAGAGAAGAGAGTATGGAGTGAAAGAAAAATTAGACACCAATTCTAATTCAGAGCAAAGCCAAGAAAAAAAACCCCTCTGAAACCGATCTGGGCAAATAAGGGTTCTCCCTCTCATTTATTCCTACGTTCCTCGGTCTCTTTACAAATTCATTCCTTAACTTTAGCGTGGGTCATAAAGAAATAATAATGCCAATAAAAAAGGCTACTGAGTACGAAAAAAAAAGCGAATGAGAAAAATGGAAGGCTTGCTCTTTAAAATAATGACCAAGGAGAAATAATTTATATTTCACGTGACACTATTTTCTTTTTATGGATAGATCTCCAAATAATAGGAGCCTAATATAAAAATAAAACTTATGCATAAATATTTCTATATGACTGCATGAGAAAAAAATCTATACACCATCTGTCTTATGTTACTTGAACACCTAACAAACTAATGATATCGTATGCATTAGAGATCAATGTTATCTGTATCGAGTAAGGTATTGAAAAATAATTTATATAAATATAAAGTTAAACGTTTTATGTGTCATAACTTTACATAGTAAACAAGTTTAGAATGCCTGGTATTCTGCACTACCAGAATTATTTTAATTAAAACCGTTACTATATTCGCAAAGGCGGGCGTTCCATTGCCAATGGGGGGTTGTTGTTTTTTTGGATTTTTTGGATTTTGACTTCAGATTCAGATAGACCATCAAAAAGTAAGTAAAAGTTATAACAGGCTCACATATCCTATCTACTTTATGAGCTTATATTAGGACATAAAGGGACAGAAACAGCCAGAAATATCTATTTGGTAATGATGCTTGATGGCAAGGCCAAGTTTTCGTTTACCAATTCCAGAGTGGACATGAGATGCTTGAAGATGATCCCCGCTCTGGGAGAATCGATAACCAGAGATTGGAAATTGTTATTGAGTCTGATCATCGCCAAACCTGTCAGGATCTGGAAAACATGCTCGGTGTTTTCGAATTTGCAGTGCGAAATCATCTTCATAATACGAGGATAAGGAAAGAGAGGAAATAGAAAGATGGGTAACACACAAGCTCTGTAATGCCAAGAGAACGTAACGTTTGACCATTTGCTCATCAATGATCTAACTAGTCACGTCTTCACAGACCAAACAGACTTGTGATCAACCATTGCTGAAGAGGATCATTATTTGCGACTTAAATGGATACCGTACAATAAACCATATGTTCTTATCAGTGGTTATCAAAAAATAAACTACCTTAGAAGGCCTGTAAACAGTTTTCTGGACCACCGCGGGCAGGATCCATAATGAGCTGAACTTGGCGAAACCATCGCTATATATGTATACTTTGATCCATAATAAGTTGGGTGTAATGCTGCAGGATAACGTTCGTCCGCACGTGGCAAAAATGAATGCAATTGAAGTGGGAAGTTTGCCTACTCCCCTGGCATCTCTCCAACAGACTACCATTTTTATCTCTCATTTGACAACCATATGCAGAAGAAATACTTCAAAAACTAAACAGGCCCTCGAAGAGAAGCTGGACCTCTTCTTTACAACTAGAGACCGGGAGTTTTTATTTTAATTAAAAGTCTGTAGCATTTTAATTATTTTTATATATCTAAAGGAAACTGAATTTACAAAGATTTACCTTAGTCAGATCATCAGCAATTCTATAACTAACAACCTAAATATATCATACGTGTGCTTGTATGTTGCGTGCTTAAATAGTACGTGGAAGTTGTTTTTTTTATTTTAAACGAAAACGAAAAACACAACGTTTATTTTAATTTGATAATTTGATTAAGAAATAACTCGGTGGAATAAAATAATTAACACACTAATAGAACCATCCTCCATGAAAATATTAATTACCATATTAAAGAGAACCCTTGAAGTCCATTCGCTTTGAAAACTGGAGCCTCATTTCACAACCCGAAGGGATTTCATGATCAGGTCATTCCATCTTGCACATTCAATCTTGACAATAAATTGCCCTTGTCAACCGTCTCTCTCGCATGGCTTGGAGGATTAAAATAAATTTCCGGTAATAAACAAGTTCACTAACAACTGACTTTGAAAATGGGTTCAGGGAGTAAGACAAAGTAAAAGGGTGAGAGGGTGTGTCTGTGTTGTGAGCGTATAGAAGCTAGGAAGATGGAGTTTTGGAGGGACGTAGGGACAACATAAGGGAACAACAACAAAAATAAAAGAAAATAAGGAAGAAGAAAAAAGGTAGAAAGGAACCCCATTGGTGCAAATGAAGGCAGTGTTTTAATCTTTTTAAAAGCTTTCATTATTCCTTCACTTCCAAGGGCTGCGAAATAAAGGATGGCTTTCAATTAAAGCATTTTACCCTTTGGCGTAGAGGCAGAAAAAAAGGAAATTTAAAGTAAAGACTAAGAAAAAAAAAAGATAAAGGATAAAAGACGAACGCTATGGAAACGTACAAAAGCTTTTAAATCTAAAGAAATGTATTTTCAAAAAAAATCAATTGAACTTTCATTAAAAGTAAAAGTTGTTTTCAAGAATGAATAATAATTATAAATAAACCGACAAACAAGGTCAAAGTTTGTTCTAGTACAAGATTTGTATTTTAATATTCTGATGTAATGATGAATGAGAACTATGAAATGATTTTTAACTAAAGATGAACTTCGGGAGGTTCTAAATTTGTTTATAATTCATGAAAGCTTCGCTACATCATCCTGGAAGGCTATGAAAAATATATAAAGATGAAAGGTCAACACTTCATTGATTTCAAGAGCATGAAATCTCTTTCATTCCTGACTGGTGGTCCACCCTCACTTTAATTTTAATAATGAATCACTACCCAATGTTATTAATTTTGGAGATAGCGTAGGGCTCGTCTCAATTTACTAATTTATCAGAATAAAAATGCCTGTGGATGAAAACCCTATCGATAGAACTTTAAATTATATTCCCCTTCATCTTCAATTGCCAGAATTTAATGAAAAAATTTAATTTAGAAAGTAATTTTGGCATAGATCTTATTTTAACAGTGCATTTTCTCGGTAAATTGAGCAAACGTTTTAAGACTTACGAGAGATTTCTCGTAGACTAAAAATTAAACATTACGATCTTTCAAATGCAGTCTTTAAAAAGCGATGAATCCAAATAATGCATCGTTTAAACGTAATATCAGTTTAAATAAGCTAATAAAGTTCTTCATAAAATAGTTAATCATAATAATAACATCTTTCACTTTATCATATACGGAAATCAATGATATTATCAGGCCCTTTAATATCCATTAACCAATGAATAATCTTCATTATAGTTTCTAGTAAATAAAAATTAAATATGATATAATAAGTTTACGATGAAACATTACGTGATATGCGACTTGAATGTCTGTTCACAGAATATTACTAAACAATTCCCAAGTAATTATATAAATTTTATTGGGTATATTAAGAAATCCAAATATACTGACTTTATCAAATGCATATGGCAAATTAGTGCTCAAATATTAGTAAAATATTGTTGTAATAATTGGTAATATTTTGATTATACAATAGCTTTGAAGAATTGGTATCCTCTATAAAATTTTTTACAGTAAATGTAACTATTTTTTCCACATCGACATTTACAGTAAATGTTGAAACCGATAACCATTGTTGCCAAACGACGACACGTAGTTGTAGCAATACGTTCCAACGGTAAGAATGAATGCAATGATACTGCAGATGCTGTCCTTTAATGATCCTTTATTGTTTTCGTATACAAGAATAAGATATCTAATGGCGTTAGATCAGGTGATAGAAGTAGTCATTTACTGAATTCAACACTGTAGTGTTGATTTACTAGGCACAAATTGCTTATGAAACTTCAAGGAATACATGAAGGAATTAGTCTTCAAAATAACGCTCCACAACGAACACTTTTGTGACACAAAACTCCATGTTGAGTTGTAACACGGGATAGTTTCATCTCTAATAAGATTTCTACAGTGCAAACTTCATAATGGTATCTTTATATTTATGGGAGATATGATGAAAAATATTGGTTGCAAAATTTTAGAATCACCCTGTAAAACTCTAGACCGCTTTAACATCCTACATAATAGCCCAGAATTGTCATGGTCTTAGCTTATTCTTTATTTAGAAAAGACCACTCTACGATATTTATTTTGATCTTAAGTATCCTTCAGGTCAATATTTTGGTTCTCTCTTCAGACTAAAGCACGGCATTAAACTTTTTTTTTTTGTCATCGTTCCAATGTGGAGTTCTCAACTTACGGCGTTCAGTTTTTAACCTCTGGTTAACAGTTACCTATTTACAAAGAGTTGGGTAGACAATTTCAGAATCAAATTATGCTTATGATTCTATTTAGACTGAATATTATGGTCACATTTTCTGAAACCCTACTACTTTCTGCAGCTCAAACCATAAATTGTTCGCTCAAGTTTTCTATAGATCGGTTAGAATTGGCATTCTTCCAAGGGGATAACGCTTAGCCAAACTTTTAAGAGCCAGAACATGAAAGATTCATCCAAGTCAAGAAAGCATTGCTAGTAAATCAAATGCTGGAATAGACGTCAACAGTTTTACCCTGATTGTTCTATTGAGGTTTGGTCGGTCTTCTGTATTTGATCTTATCATATCTATACTGGAATTTAAGTGCGGCATAAATTTTATTCGCATTCTACTGAAATTCTGCTGCCGCCTATACAACTACTGGAAATAAGTATATTAAATCACTGCCAGCTGCATGCAGAGCAACTACATTGTAGCCAAATCATGTATTAGAAAAGCAATATGTTCCAAATATCAATTCTTGATGATTGTGTTCAATAATAACCATTTTAGCACAAAATTAGAATAACAGACACATAAACAAAAATAAACAGGTAAAAAAAATGCATTAGATCACTTAATATATGTAACATCCCTACAAAAAAATAATGAGATGATCCTATATTCAAATCAGGCATCGGTTTTTTTTAAACATATCATCACTTTTAGCACATATTTACCAATATCTACAGCAAATATGGCTCAAAGTAATAGTACAGATTGACAAATTGTTACAGTCGTGTTTGTCGCAATGAAAAGTTGCAAATCAAAACTTAAGACTAAAGAAAGTGTGGAAGCCTGCCAGCAAAGTGGACGTACACTAATTATTATACGTACACTCTTAGTAATTTAATATTACTAAGAGACAAGACCAAGCGTTACGAATGAAAAAAAAAGAAATCGGCATCAAACGTCAAACAACATGAATACAGCTTGGCAGCAACATCATGTGAATTCTACTAATAGGACAGGTCGCCTAAATGAGATATGATACCATTACAGAAAAGCCAAAGTGAAACCATTGCTCACCAAACTGCAACAGAAACGTCAACTGCAATGGGCAAGAGTTAGATGAATGAAGAAAAGTGATCATTTCTGAGAAATCTCGTGTCTGTAATGGAACTGGTGATGATGCAGGAAGATTTTATGGAAAAGAGCAGATGAAAAATTTAAGGATGCATATCTATTGACAAAAACAAAATTTTCTCAATCCCTCTTAGTATGAGGATGTATGGGAAGGAATGGATCTCGTAAACTTTGTGTTATCAAGACAACAGTAACTGCCGACATTTATGAAGAAATCATTGAGTCCTTCCTGATATCCACAATTGAAGATCAGTTTGGATATTGTGATGAATTTATCTTTCAAAATGACAATGCAGCTTCATGGATGAAATCCATTTGCAGCAGAAAAACATTCCTATTATGTCAGGGCCAACAAACAGCAAACAGATTTAAATCCGATGGAGAACGTTTGATATAAGTTAAACATGTTAGTTAAAACAAACATGCCACTAATAAAGCAGGTCTTTGTGACGCACTCAGATTTGGTTGGGATGATATTGTGTTAGTGTTATTGTCAGCAGTTAATTAATTCTATACCAAAAGGTTCTTGCAGCAAATTCATCCGTATCACGTGGCCAACTGCGGAGAAGTGGCGGCTGAGCACCTAAAGACTCCCTTATTGTGCTGCTGTGCACTTTATCTAGTATGGTAACATCTGCCACACCTCTCAATATCTCTTTTCGGCTGCTTACACCCGCGATCGCACTCTTAATATGCATAATATAAAATGTTATTTACCTTTTGAAATTTGAATAATTTAATTACTACATGCTAAAACTTATGAGGGCCATAAAAGACGTTGCCATAAAAAAGTAGCAGACATCTAGTTGATATTGTCATCACTGTGAATGCATGCATTTCGACGGAGTGCAGTAAGCGTGATTAATTGAGTGGAGAAGCGACCATAGATCAATACCGAAGGCAACAGGTGTCGTGTGCATTGCAACACTTGCGGAACTGCATGCTTTCGTCATTCACGGATACGTAGCTGCACAAAAGCCAAACATCTCGCCAAACGACAAGGCTACCAGATCCAGTGGTGTTTGAAACGCCAACATTGAACTGTCGAAGAGTTGGAAAACATTTTGTGGAGTGACGAATGCGTGTTTGGGCATGGCGAATGCCAGGGGAATGCCTTTTACCTGATGCAGTCGTTTCAACCGTGGAGTTGGAGTCATGATGTAGGGGTATATTTTCATAGCACGGCTTTCGTTATTTCTAGGACGATAATGCTTAATGTATATTTCGGCTTGCATTAAGCAGCGGCAGATTGACAGGAATGTCAGTCATCTTCCGTGGCCCGCACGGAGCCCTGATGTTACCCAATCAAACATTTACGGGGAGAGTTAGAGCGTTGAGTGAGCCAGAAAGCCATGTCCGAAATCGACCCTTGACATGGCTAGATTCTTGCAGCAAGTAGGGACCCAAGTAGCGGAAACTGTTTACCGGAACCTTGTAGAAAGTAAGTCCAAAAGAGTGGCTGACGTAATTTCAGCACGCGAAAATCAACAAGATATAAAATATTACTTTTCCCGTGATATCCGTCCGTTCCCAAAATCGGTCATTACATTTGTAACAATCTTCTATATATATAAAGAAGGATGTTTGTTTGTTTGTTTGTGGGTTTGTTTGTGGGTTTGTTTGTTTGTTTGTTTCCTATGCAAATCTACAGTTTTATTCCGATCTTGATGAAATTTTGCATACTTGAACTTCAAAGCATGAGGAAGGTCACTGTCTACTTCAGATCTCGGAAAAATAATAATTATCGATAAAAAATCGATACTCATGGTTATGGAAGGTCATATTAATTAGAAATATCTCATGACCAACAATGCAAGGCAAAGTTTGTGCAACAATAGGCCCGTCGTGTTCGCATCAACAATGGTCTTAATGCGCAATTCACCAATAACATTGAGCACAAAATTATTCAAAGAATTAAAACAATGAACATAAAATGAAGATGCAATGACAGAACATTCGTTTCGAAGAATTAAAACAATGAACATAAAATGATGATGCAATGATAGAAAGTTCTTTTCAAAGAATTATAACAATGAACATAAAATGATGATGCAATGACAGATCATTCGTTTCCAAGAATTATTAACAATGAACAGGAAATGGATATAATAGACGATATAGATAGGGCAGTCTCTCTCGATTGAGTTATTATTTAACCAATTTGGAGGTTTAATTTAGCTTTTTGAGGTTGTTCTGTTTACCTACAAGCGTAATTATCCCGGGCAAGCTGGGTCCTCTGCTAGTCTTTCTATATATATAAAGAAGGATGTTTGTTTGTTTATGGGTTTGTGGGTTTGTTTGTTTATTTTTTATACAAATCTACACTTTTATTCCGATCTTGATAAAATTTCGCATACTTGACCTTCAAAGCATGAGGAAGGTCACTGTCTACCTCAGATTTCGAAAAAATAATAATTATTTATAAAAAATCGATAATCATGGTTATGGCAGAGCATATTAATGAGAAATATCTCCTGATCAACAATGCAAGGCAAAATTTGTGCAACAATAGGTATCAACAATGGTATCAACACGCAATTCACAAACACTCTGCACGGACCAACAATATATATCTCATGACCAACAATGAAAGGAAAAGTTTGTGCAACAATAGGTATCAACAATCGTGTCAACAAGCAATTCACACTACGCTCGGACCAGCAACAGATATCTCATGACCAACAATGCATCTTTGGAGAGGTCCATCCATTGTGAGCCTTTGAAAATTTTTTTTCGGTAAATCAAGTCCCGGTATATCACCTAGAGTGATTTTTTCAGTGAAGAGGTAAATTCCTGTCTTTCGGATTTTTCTTAGAATGGATAGTCCCTTCGCATCAATATTGTAGTGATTGAGTTATTATTTAACCAATTTGGAGGTTTAATTTAACTTTTTGAGGTTGTTCTGTTTACTTACAAGCGTAATCATCCCGGGCAACGCCGGGTCCTCTGCTAGTCCAATAATAAGAATATATAGAATTCGCAAATAATTACATTATGGTTTGCGCTCTATCAAATACCCAAACTCTGCAGCATTATTTATACTTTAAAATAGCGCACCAATTTCAGTGAATTTTTTATACTGGCACATATTTCTCCACGCCAAAATTTACAACGAGTGCCATCGGATTAAAATCACGTAATTTTAATAGTTCTCAATCCCGTAAAAAAGAGTATTTTCAAAACCATTTCTTTTTATCTTTCAAGATTTATATCCAGATAAAAATGAACATATTTATTTCATTTCCTTCCCACTCTTGTCAAGATGACACATCATTTGTCTCTGATAACAGATTCTCATCTCTCAAAAAAGTCCATTCTGCCTCAGTGCTACAAAGGCTCATTACCGTTAATTTTAAAAGAATTAATTCCTGAAAAATAGCAAAACACCCTCTACACATACCTGTATGCTAGTATCCTATATTTTCCCTTAAATTCAATATTCTATATTTCTGTTTATCCGTACTTTCTTATACCTTATTTCTGTGGAATCAAAAGTTCCCGAGATATCGGCTGAAAATCGATAGAAAAACATATTCTATATATCGAAAATGGTGAGTCATAATAAAATGGAACCAAACAGTTTAACAGTACACATAACGTCCGTAAATATTTGATCGTCAATATTTCGACGGATACTATCGAAAATTTATAACTATCGATAATCGATATCCAATATCTCAATAAATGACAGTCGATATCGTTGTGTGGTCATTTGTGAGCATTATTGTCAATTTAGCCTTTCTTTCATGCGTTTGACTTTTTTTGGACATTTTTAATAAAAATTAAACAACATACATCAACCATCTAACGTTCATCTACAAGTCTTCATTTCTCACCTATATACAGGGTGATCCAAACGTCAGGAAAAGCTATAAAATTCAACAATAAATTAATCTTCCCGACCAAGGTATAGGAAAGTAGAGGAAGCGTTGAGATCATCTATTTTAACCTTTTTATATGCACTTTGTAACCACTCCCAATTTTTTTAATCGAAAAATTGATTTTCTCGAACATAGTATTTAGAAAATGAAGAGGAGCTCTATGTTCTCTCCTTTCTCATCATTTCCGATCGAATGATATATCACATGTCATATGTTGCCATAGTTGCAAAGTTCAAGTGACTGCCACCCCCACAACTCCGACCCATAGGGACAATTTGGCACAAACTTCATAGTAATGTAGATCTTACCTAGAAGAATCTGGATAACGAATTTCATTCCTTTACATACCTAAATATACGTAGAACTTTTGTTTCCCTCTAACTCCCACCCCCGAAACTCTGATTCCAATGGGCCAATCAAAACCAAATAAACAGTGAAGGTGTACACGACCATAATAAGCTACATTCCGAATATCAACCTTTTACTTCAAAATACGCGGAAATTATTAAAGGGACAGACGGACAGAAGAACATTGTGAAATCAATAAGTAGCTCCATTCTTCCGCTACTTAGAATATGCACACTAATGGAGGAAAAAAATGGTTCAGTTTGAACAGAAACGATTGAAATAAAAAAACCATAAAGTCGGATTTTTTTACAGGAAAAAATAAATGCTAGAATTGTTCTTTTTTGACCAACAGATGGCGTTGTCAAGTTACAGACGGTATAAAGACGGCTGTGTTGCTGAATGGCGGACGGCACATTGAACATTTGTAAGCCTAATAGTAGACTGAATAATAAGTATTTATTTGAAAAAAATTTCAAAATTGGACCAATCGTTGCGGAGATATAACATATCAAGTTGATGTGATATGAATTGCGGTATTCACTATGGTATTTAAACTTAACAATGTAAAAACTCTAGTGTAGTGAGGTACAATTTATCAATGCACAAATGAACACCATATTGCAACAATGGTATGAAACAGGACATATGAATGGCTGAAAATACAAACAGACTTAGTCTACTTTTAATTGTGGATAAAACCAATTTTGGATCAACACCAAAGTTTATGATATGAAAAATTATGTTTTCGAGACAATAACACGCATGTCTTTATGTAAATCATGATTTCTCATTTTTTTAATAATATAATAGCTTTAACTCTAAATTACTCCGACTGTCATGTATGTGACTTGGTCTATTTATATTTTCAGCCATCCATATCTCATTGGTAAATGGTACTTGCATGTGTTTTCACTAAATAAAATAACGGACGATAGAAGATTTTTAAATTTATACAATTCATATATGAATATATGCTATTTTTATATTTCACGCTATATTTCCTCGCACCCATTTATGTACCTTCACAATTTTTTACACCGTTCACACAGCACTTACACATCTCGCTCAAACATGCTCATAACAAATCTATTTCACTCACCTATACATTCCATCGAACGCATTTACCCATTCATATCTGCACACGTAATTCATGAGCTAGTTTTTTAATAGTTTTACAAGTTGCGTTGATATCTGAGTATCAAGTCACTGTCGTTTATTAAATCATTTCATATTTTATTTAATCATATAGAATTCCTTTGTGGCTAAAGAAATATAATGAAATCAACATCGTTAATGGAAATACAGGGAATGATGGGGGGGGGGGGGGGGGGCGGGATCCTATGTTTTGGTAATTTGCTGCGATCTCTCCTATTTCCCCAGCGAGTCGTGTTGACGGGAGTCTCTTACGCATTGGATGGAGAGTAATTGCGCAGATCAATGGGAGAAGAAAAGAGATGGGATTAAAAAATAATGAAGAACGTCGAAAGTACAAAAAAATAATATATATCCAAAAAAACGAGGGGGAAGAAGAAGAAGTAAGAAAGGAGGGTCGAGAGAAGCAAAAAAAGAGACTTCAGCTTTCACCTTGTGGAAGTTGCCATCGAAGCATGGCATTGAGGTTCTTGGTTTACCCTCATTCCTCCTGGGGGTAAAAAAAAATAAAGGGGGAGAAAAAGAAAAGGAAGGACAAAGGTAGACAACCGGTCAAGGACTCAAACAAGTGGAATTCTCTTTTCTCACTTTCTTTTCTAGAGAAAGAGGAGTTTTTGCTGAAGACACCAACCTCTTGTCCCCTAAGATTTACATATCCGATCCCTCGTCCCCTAAGGTTTACATATTTGAAAAGATGTATGAAAGTTTTAGAAACACTGCAACAAAATTGGAATTTTGAGTTTATCTGCAGTTTTATTGAAAGTGAGCATTTGCGAATTATTTTGAACCTGCTTTTATTTAGAGGTGCTTATGTTTGTCATGTCTATAAAGAATATTGGTATACATTTTTCTTCTCTGATCTGCATGCAGACTATAATATACTTCTAATTATTGTATCCAACAGAGGTTGATAGAAGCTCTAATTGCTTGCATTAATCCTTACTTTGGTTATTATGGCATGTCATATATCGTTTGAAATATCCTTGCTCGCCAATTCGTATCTCGGCGAAATTCGTGCAATTTACGCTTATAATTTTTATATAATTTATATTCATGTAATTTACATCTAAGCAACAATTCCTCCTTCACAAGGAAGCATAGAAAATTAAATATAGATTATATATAACAACAACAATAATAATATAACAGTTTGCCAAAGTACTGATGAAATAATCGACTAAGTGGTGATGCATTGGGATAAGTAAAAAGAAAGTTCGTATATTCATGTAAAGAATTTACAGTATTTTTACTATTTAAAGAAGAATAGAGTAGGAAATTGTAATGATATAATAATAAAAAAGATCGACAAGGCAACTGGTGTATCGTAATCAACCTGTCGATTAATTGCGTACCAGATATGTTCGGCTTCATTAGATGTATAGAGATGAGTAAAAAGAAAGTTCCTATTTTCAGGTAAAATTGAAACACAAAACTTTTGTATTGTTAATGATTTAATTCAATTATATAAGAAAATCGAAGGGGTAAATTAAAATTTTCCTTCAGACAGAATTTCCCAGTTTTTTCGGAGAAAAACTAATCCAAGTGAACTTAAAAATCCTCCAAAGAAATGAATTTTTTTCCTATTTTATGGAATTCTAGAGAGACATGGACACTTAGTAATCTGAAGGTACCGATGAAATATTCAAAGGATCTGGCAAGACATACCAACCTCTGCAGTAATTTCTGTCGAGTCGTCAAAGATACGTGAAGTCTTACTCTTTATTTTGCTCCATGTTTAAAATGGCACCAAAAAGAAACTAAGAAATGAATTCAAACAACTGATAACTTCAAATAAAGAGGACTAAATAAGCTCCCAAAAGCTTTATCAAGTACGAATTCTTAGTTTCCCCGTACGTCCATGATACGAACTTCCTTTTTACTGAACCCAAACATAAAAAACGTGTTCATCGTCAATTATTAAAGCTAATACGAGTCGGTATTCTTTTACTTAATACTAAATCATAAATTCAATGAGAAATTACTATTTATCGATGGCTATAAAAAAGCTCTTTTTTTTTTTTTACGTCACAACCTTTATAACCAATTTTCTGATTTATTTTTTTTATATTCCACCATTTCATTGCCTGACATCCTTCTCCTCCTCCATCATTCACTCTTTTTCATTTTATGGCTTTATAAATCCTCAAGGAAGGAAAAACGAAAGGGAAGGAAGGAAAGAAGACAATGTTAGCTGGAGGCAAGGAAAGATGGTTCGGGGGACCCTTGACACGCACGACGGCACATGGAAGAGAAAACAATGGGAGAAATGTAAATGTTACCTAGCAAAGTAAATATTTACAGAAATCATTGGCGGGAAATGGATCGTGTGCCTTATTCTTTAACATTTCTAGGTAATGAATGTTTGTACAAATCTAAGAACGGAGATGATGGTTTTTTTTGTTTGAAAAATATAAAGAATAAAGCTTTCTCGTTGAAGTTAATGCTGTATATCAATGCTACCATGTTACGATCATGTTGTTAAAGCCTAAATTACTGGGTTTTTTTCGTAAACTATGTTTTCTGTATGATGACATGTATTTCGATAATTAACATTGCTATTATTAGATTTGTGAGCATTGTATTTAAATAATATTACTGGAAGCAAAGTAATATAATTAAGTTAACTAACGTAACCTAAATTGGAGTATACATGTATATCCAAGCAGCTAAACAAAATATATAAATTTATATATATTTCAAGCGCTTCGTTCGTAAATTATATTTTATAAAAATATATTAGAATATGTATTATTTTATAAAAAGGATCAGTGGTATGGAAAGCTTTAAACAAAGGCGAAATATCCTCTAAACTACAAGAAAAACAAATTGTGAAAATCGTATCATTTTTAATTAATTAATTAAATAAATTTCTATAATTTCATGGTCGCAAGCCGTTTTGTATTATTTCAATTGTCTAATTATTTTCCACATGATCGATTATGAGAAAGGGCAACGGAAAACATCACAGTAGCTGTCAAGTTGTAATTTCATGGTTAGTAGGTCGAAGTTTCTCACACAATTATTAGCTTTTGTTGCTGCTTTAACATGATATTTAGCATACCGTTTGATCAATTACATCAATAATTACACTGAGAAAGACCCGCTCTAATTGCCAACAAAATCACTGCGATCAATTAACTGACACAAAAATCATTTCTCTTTGCCTTTTTGAGGTCATCATCAGCTGGGCAATTTTATTTAATAAAAAAAGGATCCTAATTATGGTCAGTCTATCGTCGTCGTCGCACGACTGGCTAACTGTGTCCATCAAAAGACGGTATAGAAAAGATGACAAGAGATCTTAAAATATAAAACATGTACGGTACATCTCTGAATAATGGGATTTAGGTCAGATGCTATCACTCTGGACATGTATTATAAAGGGAGCTTTGTATTTTTTACCAGCTAATGAAAATTTTAAGCCTTTAATGATTTTTAATGAGAAGAAAATAAAGACAAATTTTATATTTTTTCAAACATTAAAATAAATTTAAAACTTTTTTTTTTAGTCCTTACCATTTCTTAATTTTCTTTAGAAAAACTGCATCAATTCGATCTGCCGTAAAAATCTTTTTCGCAAAGAGAACAAACAACGTTAACTTTGGAAGCAAGGAACGTATAATCTTTATGAAAATTTATAAATAACATCGAGCAATCCACAAAATTAATTAAAATTATTTATTTATACCTTTAATGATTTTAAAAGAAGCATCTTTGCAATAATATTAATAGCTATCTGTATCGTACGTAAATATGTAATGTTATTAAGATTAATAAGGAAGATTTAATTCTTTGTAACAGCATCAAAGAGAATATAAATTTATCTTTTTACTATGAGTTAATGAATTCATATATTAAAAATCTCTTTTAAATTTCTGAAAATTTATCTTTAATGCAAAATGTTTTAGTAAGATTGGTAATTTGTGGATTGTGCAAATGAGAAGACATTCTCCGAAGAAAGTTTATTTTCACAGTCAACAAAAGAGAACAAATAACTCAAAATAAAGAAAGGAGAAAATCTATTTATTTAGTGACATTAAACCCAAAGTGAAAGGGAAAAAAAGGTTATCCACAAAAACAGATAAAAGGCTCATTATTCCGAATAAACAAAAGACGCAAACAACAAAATTCCTTTTTTAAAAAGTCGGAGGTTAAAAACTCTACTTATAAAACGTTAAAAATGTGGCTGCACCTACGTTTATCTGTTATCATACAAATTTCAATACAAACTTCTCGCCCCTTTCTTTGAATCTCTGAATAGTAATTCATGAATCGTAATTTCACAATCATTTTTTCTTTTCTCGATATTTCCAGTTGTCATAAGATTACTCATCTTATTACCATAAAGGAAGCTGAATAAATGAAATTGATCCATACCTGATGCCAAAAACGTAAATTAATAATGTACTATTAAAGAATACTTACGCTATTTTAAAAATAAAGAAGGAAATTTTAAACAGATTTTCTTAATATTTCATAGTCTTATATTTAATGAAATTTAACATACTAAAAAATAGTTTCAAATATGAACAACTCGATAAAATAATATGATATCGAGTAAAGCATAAACAATACACAGCCTACAATAATTATACTAGTCAACACACATTTTGTAACTAAGACCACACAAAGTGTTCTTAGTAGTAATTTGTAGGTAGAATTCGAATCTGCTTTTAGATTTTTTCTATCACGTCAAGTTTCCAAGTTATGCACATCGAGACTTCTATGTTAAAGTAATGGGAGTGAAGAGAAGCGGCTACATTGTTAAAGTATCCATATTTTGGGACCGTAAGGAAATTTACCAGGCCCCAAACACTGAATGATTTAAAAATGTTTCATTGTAAAAAAAGAAAGATGTGCGTGTTGTTGGTGAGTTCCATCAAGTCGAAATCGACTTCTGATGACTGTGTGGACATTTGCTATCCATTCACAGTTTTCTAGGGAAGAGTGATAATGCGGTGGTTTCCCGTTGCCTTCCGCATGATGAAAGAATGATAATGAAGGAGACAAACACAAACATCCATGCCCTCGGCGGGATTCGAACCCGCGACTCGCTGGTTTCGAGAGCGGAAAGACCTGCGCCTTAACCCTCTCGGCCACCGAGCCGGCTAGAGAAATTTAAAAATTATATTCGTAATCAGCAGAAAAAATACTACCAAAAATCACCCACTTTCATTTTGTTACAAGAAAAATCTTAAATTTTGTTGGCCAGTGTTATTATTTTAGGCATCCAGCTTGTGATTCATGAGCCCATATGATTGTGATTCCATAGGTCTTGCATTTCTATATGTCATTAATAATTTTACATTTATTCTCTATGAAGCGTAATAACTTTTTTCCGATTACAAAAAAATATATGCAAACAAACCGCAATAAAAAGCATAAAATACAAGAGACCAGGATAAAAACCAGACTGAATTCTTAAAAGAAATTTTATCCTAGTTTACTGAGATTTTAAGAAGTGCAATTTACTTTAATTATTAAGCATTAAAAAATTTTTAAAAAAATGTAAGAAAAAAAAGCGATGAAAGAATGGGAAAATTAGTACAATTTAGTCAAGAGTGGGAGAGGAGAAAGCCTGACAGCAAAAGGAGCTGGCAACAAAGTATTGGTAAAATGCTTCTACAATACCTTCGGACGTGGCCTATAAAGCCTGATAAAGAAGGAGAGATTGGATTTCTTCGGGTGTCTGTCGTCCTAATCCTATTTTCACTCGTGATATCGGGAGTTAATAGAATTCCTTAAAATACAATCCCCGCTAAGCAAGAGAGATAGAGAGAAAGGAGGAGGGCCCTGACTTGAGTTCGCGGACATGGGGCGGGAGGGTATCCGTCTCTCTCCTTCCCTCTCCTTCTCTCGTCTTATCAGCCGTCCTAATCAGCACTTCCTATCATCCGAGCAACAAAAGGGAGCCCTCCTTTGCTTTGAGGCTCTCTACAAAATCCACTCCCGATTGCGATGACCACAGCGACGCCTGCGGAAAAGAATGCTCCCGCTCGCTCGCTCCAGCCAACCAGACAGGAAAGAAGTTTCCTTGGTGTCCAACTGTGGCATGTTTCTCCAAGGACCCAAGAATGCTTATGAAACGGCCAATTAGATTGAACTCAAGCAGAGCCAAATTGAGGGTGGAGTTGTTCTTCGCCGCTGCCAGCTCAGATAAGCCGGTGACTAACTATCCATCTGCACTTTATACGGCATAGTATAATGCTTCTTTTCTCTTCTTCTCTCGTCTTCTTCCTTCTTTCCTCTTTATTATTATTTAAAAAAACCTAATTTATTCTCAGCAAAAGCAATTAGTTTCGTCTGTTACCTTGCAGTAATTGTAGTTCTCCATAGATTTTTTTCGGTTCCACACTGTCACTCATGTGAGTCTTCGCTGTTGTCTTTATTTTATTATTTGTTGTTTTTTAATGCTGCATTGTGTAGACAGTTTTACTAATGAATTCTTTTCGAAAATTGTGCTTAAAGGTGTCTTATTATCTCTAAGAACGACGATGGCGTTAAATGGAAAAAAATTAACTGTCTCACCTAGGCGCTAACGTAACACATGAATGGCGAAACGAGGTATTCCATGAAACAATGGGCTTTAACGATATCACTGCTTAAGTCACCATTTTTTATTATTAGATGTATGAAAAACAAAGGCAATTTGCTGAAAATTTCGCATAAAATTAAGGCAATAGATTACTTTAAAATATTGAATGAAGGTTCGGCGGTGTCTTAACATCGCTTCGATCTTCTCTGATCAAGTGTATTGCAAACGTACTTAGTTTTTTGTTTTCAATTTTATATTAAAGTAAAATTTTAAAAAATAAATAATGTCTTTGTATTGTATATATAATAATCATTTTGGTGATTTTTTTTGACGAACCCATTTATTTACTCGCTAACTTAAGGATCGTTTTACTTGTTAGCCGTTTTAATATCATGCATCGTATCAGCTAACACATCTTACTTATAAAGCCAGTTATTATCATGTCCTGCCATAACACAAAATCTGGAACTCAAGTATACCACAATTAATTTAAAAGTTATCAATTTCTTGGGATAAAATTTTTTATGAATTTTATTAAAATTGGAAAAATTAATGGGATAAAAGAATTATTGACTATTTCTTGAAGCAAAACATTTAATAAAAGTATTAAAGAAAAAGAGATAAACGGAAATCAGACATTTTTTATGCAAATAAATACAATGAGAAGAAAAAGGCATTTGATCTAGAGAAATGCAAATAAAAAAGACCTAATTACAGTTAGGTGAGATTTTATGCTGATTTTTTATAAAAAATTTTATATTCCTAAGCGTTAATTTTGAAGGTAACTGTGCATATAATTTAGTTTTGTTCTTCCATTATTTATAGTTCTTTACTCAGAGCATCTGTATTCTTGAAATTGCACGTGCAGGAGATTAAAAGTGACTTTGCTTCTCTCCTGTGGAGATTAAAGGATCTATATCATCCCACTAGGATCAACCCGGTATCAATTCCCGGATTCACATTAAAATTTACATTAGGTTAAGTTAAGAAAATTATGATCCTGGCTTCTTCGATAATTGCAGGCATAGTGAGGAAAAAAATTTTTTCTTTATACTTTTATCTAATGTTTGAGTTAATAAAAGTAAGAGTTAGTAATCGCTCATTGTTCTAAATTATAAGAGTCACTCTAATTATAATGCGCCAATTTCCTATAGTAACCAGCACGAAAGTAAAAGGGAATAAATGTATGTGCTTATCGATTGTAGATGTCTATTTTAATCAGAGTTTCTGAAAATGGCGGCCTTTGCCTTGCCTATTTGTTTAAGTCTATTTGTTTAAGGAAAACTATATACACTCAAGCTAGAATCATAATTCATAATAGTTTTGACTATCAGGTCGTTGCATATCAAAAGTCGGATTGCAGAGGTCATCTTTAACGGCCCTCTAGAAAGCACACCTTTAAAACGTGCT
Source organism: Rhysida immarginata (assembly GCA_023313115.1). NCBI lineage: Eukaryota > Metazoa > Arthropoda > Chilopoda > Scolopendromorpha > Scolopendridae > Rhysida > Rhysida immarginata. The sequence continues at coordinate 182,849 of JAHWFO010107143.1, forward strand.
ATTCGAAATAGCCCCCAATGCAATCCAAACATTGTTGCCAACGATTTGGCAGCTTCTCGAGATCTCACCGATAGAATCCATGGTCACGGGACTCAATAAACTCCCGGAATGCGTTTTCGACGTCTGCTTGGGTTAAGAATGTTTTCCTCCGGAGAAAATTGTCCAGGCTCTGGAAAAGACGATAGTCGGTAGGGGAGAAGTCCGGAGAGTACGGGGGATGTGGAAGCACCTCGTAGCCCAGAGCCTGTAGCGCCTGCACGGTCGTTCGTGCAACGTGCGGACGCGCGTTGTCATGCAGCAGAAGGCCACCTTTGGATGCACAAGTACAGGCTGTTGCTGATACGATCCAGTTCACGACAGTAGGTCGCAGCGGTGATCGTCTCCCCCTGCTGCAGGAAGCTGTAATACACTACACCACGGATGTTCCACCCATAAGTTTTCCGTAAGTTCATGTGGGACCCATTTGTCTGCTTTTTCACCTTGCCGATGGTCCTAAAGTGTCTACTGAGAGTCGACGATGATACAGCATGATCCCCTGCAAGGTCGCGAACAGTTTTTGACAGGACCTCTTCCACAGATCGCTTCAGATCAGCTTCATTCAACACGTTGGGCGGTCTGCCGCGTGGCTCATTTGCCAGGTCCATCACTCCCACCCGGAATTTTCGGAATCAACGTTGGAGAGTACGTTCGTTTATGGTGCCTACAGCGAATACCTTATTGATGTTTCCAGAGGCGTTAGATCCAGTGTGATTCAACCTGAACTCGTAATGCATTATCACACGTAAGTCGTGACTATCTTCGTTGGGTTCAAACGCTATTAAATATCATCGCAGACATGCAAATTTCAGGCAGCTGGTCGCTGATAGGTTTATCTCTGGGAATGTACCACTTTGTTATGGGTACTTGCTACTAAACATGGAAACCGTGCTGAAGCGCGGAACCCACCTCGAAATCCGACATTTGATATGCAACGACCTGATATTTAAAGGAGAATTGACATGGGGACAGTAATGGTACAATAATAAAATAGTATCGTAGTCTACCTGTCGATTAATTAATTTGTTTATTTATTTCGGTTTCATTTCAGCTGCGATTTCACTAAGGGAATGCCAGGAATAAGTAGTGCTTCGATTTTTATCAGCTAGTGACTGGTTAAACACGTTTAATCATTTACGCATGCACCAGTTTCCTTTTTCTTTCGTGACGGGCACTATAACACAATCAATGTTTAACTCACAGTTCTGCTATTTACTATGTAGATACATCTTCCAATCAGTTTCTTTTCCAATTGATTTCATTCTCCTCCGCGAGAGGCGCAACAACCGCATGAGTTAAAAATGGTTGCTACGCTTGATGTCTTACAGAAGTAATCTGCTGTAATTATAACGTGAATTCCTAATGGCGTTAGGAAACAGGTAGAAATGGCTGCTCGCGAAAAATATCAGGGATAGTGCTCTAGTGATGGCTTTTATCGAGCAGTTATATGTGCTCTTGTTCGATAAAATGGCATATGGCTAGTTTAAGAGATTGAGATTATGTGACGAATTAGCGGCTTCTTCCTAAAGCAAACTGTGAATTAAAAGCTGATTGTGCTAAAAATATCGTGCATTATTTTTGGAATGAACCTTATATCACGAATATCTTACACTCAAGAAGATATTTAAAAGATATTTGAATGATATCACGAATATCATCAAGTGAATGACTTGAATGCTAGAATATATTTAAATTCAAAAATTCTAAACTTCAGAAAGTTTTTTGTGAGAAACTTAGACACAATATCAACGGGGTTTTTGAAATTTGCTAGTTCACTTTGAAAATATCTAATTTAAAATTCTTGTAGCAATTGCATCATGCAATATTCTAGTTAAAAGCTGAATTTTAAAACGGATTATTTTGGGAAATTTTTAATCCTTAAATTAGAACGAGTTTATTGATACATTTTCATGAATGTGCAAGGACGGAGATCCAGAAAGTAATGACGAAAAGTTCACATTGTACAATAAGGGAGTTTCAACAGTTTTTTCCCCTTCCAGATGCCAGAACGTATATATTGGCATATGAGATTCGATGCCAATTTGAAAATTCCATTTAACACTTGCAGAATCTAGGGCTGGGGAGGGAAGGCAATTGAATGTAGTAACTTGGCACACTCAACGCTGCAGCAAACGATATCTTAACAATAAAGAAAGTGAAAACTTCTAATCCAGAAAGACCAGATCCGTATTGCAAAAATGTTTCCATTCTCAACATTTTATGATACGATATCTGATTAAACTATGTTTCTTTACTTTCTTGGCATCCTCGATGTATCTAGAAAATTATTAGGTATGAAATAATACAAATCTTTCTATATATATATATATATGAACTTTCGGAAATACCTAAATGTAAAAAGATGACCACTGATGTTTCCAATAATTCAAACTTAAATACGCTTAGGCGTAAATTAAAATTTTGAATACCAAACAGCACTGTATCACCCAGTACTTCCCATTGTTTGTCTGTAGCAGCTTCATCTTATTTTCTATAGCGCGATTGAATAGTCTAAATGCTACTCAAAACTTGATGAAAATGTTTGATGATTAACTTAAAACTTGGAATCTTACAGTTACTAATACGTAGTTGGCAGGGAATGAAATCTAGCTTTGAAAAATCAGATCACTGTAAAACATTAAAATAAAATCATATTTTTAAGAAAGATTTGAAAACTAAAGTAATTTGTATTAAAGATTGTAAAGTAATATAATTTTTTGATGCAAGCTGCGCTCTGAAATGGATCACATGCATCACGCAGCACGATGCAAACTTGCACCATGCGCACGTAGTACCACTACATCATGCACCTGTACAGGAATTTGGATTTGAGAAGTGATTTTTGACTTGAATAAGTAATGAATTAGTGACTACTTCTAAGGGTATCAAAATTGGTATGCTTGATGGGTAAGGTTAGTATCAAAATATGTGAAAAGCGAAATTGAACTAAAGTAACTTTTGGAATTATAAAGGAACACCTGCTTTATATGGAATGCCAGGATCCTCACAGAAGATTTCAATACCACACGACTAATATTAGCAGCGAAATCATCACCAATCTTCCAAAATTCAGAAGGGTATAGTTCAATACTAAGAGCGCGAGATCTATGCAAATAGACTAATTTATTTTTATAATTGTTTTACATCTCCAAAACATCACATCTCCAAATAAAATTCATAATAAAATTTCAAAACGTTTACAACACCTTTCCTTATTTCCAACATCTGTCTTAAGAAATATAATTCCTCTTGGTAATGTTTCTAACTTTTAAGCGCCTTTAAACTTATTTGAGTTTTATTTCTTTTTAAGGCTATTTGAATTGTAAATTAGCGCCATTTGTTGCAGTATACACCCAGCAAGCAAAAAAATTATGTCGTAAAAATATTGGTTTATTATCGGTCGTGTAATTGTTTTCCTTCATGGCACATTATGTTACTTAATAAAAATAAAGTTCTGCAACTCTTATTCTCCAGAGGCATTGAGAGACTTCATTCTCGCTCTCTCATTTTTTCTTTAAATATAAGTTTTCCATTTTTTAAAGCCCACGTTTAAGGCATCATCTAGTAATTTTATAAGCGTTTTTCTTTTAGGGAGGCAATTAAAAAAGGAAAGCAGCCGCCATTATAGGGGAAAGAGCCGTTTCAACCTGACGGCGATGGTGGGAAGTAAAGCAGACGCTTCGCTCCCTTCTAATACAAATTAGAAACGAATTAAGAGACCTCTGTTGAGAAAGCGCTTTTGCAAACTACATGAATCAAGACAATTTGGGCATAATAATACGATGATTAAAATGACTGGAGAGAAAGAGAGAGAGAGACGATGGAGGGAAAAAAGTGTATAGAAAAAAAGGAAGATTGTCGGTGGGGGGGCCTTAATGCGATCCTGTGCTCGCTTAGTCAGCAAAGTGTGTTGGGGAGAAATGAGGTGGGGTGGAGTCGAGGGGAATAGGAGTGTGCCTCTCTCGTACAAGCGAACTTTCTAGGAAAAAGACGGAACCGAAGGTTTGGAAATTCGCCAACAGAGGCGATGGGAATAATTGATCCGAAGAAGTGATGAGTCTCATTCTTTTACGGCACAGCCATTCGTCTAACCTCCAACTCGTCTCCGTCCCGTCGTCGCCGCCACTTTCTCTTCCTTCATATACAATCATGTATACACCCACACCTATCTCAGAACTCGCACACCTATCCTACCGACGCCTAGAAGTGCCCTTCTACCTAATTCTGCTTTCTCCCGTAACATCACGAAATTAAGCGAGGCAATCGCTGCTTCCTTATTCTTCCGGTGAAGCCGTGAAACGAACCACGTAACGAATATCAAAAATTCGAAAGAAAATTAAGTTATAAACTCTCCCTTCGGATGGTTGGCTTTCCCCCGTCTATCTCACTCTCTTCCTCCCACAATTCTATTTTTTTCTACCACTTTTTATTATTATTTTTCACTGTGGTTCTGCTATCTAGAAAGAGCTCTTTTATCTTATCGATTTTAGATTTTTTAAACTGTTTTTTTCCTCCACTGAGTTAGTAGCAAAAAATAGAGAAGAGCTGCTTGTAAAATATCACAGTACATTTAAAGAGGTGGTGTAAAATAAATTCATATTTCTAATAATCTCGCCTATATAAATAGACAATTTATATTATTGTTCAGCTAAACCTTGGTGATTTTTTTTTACTTTATAAATTTTAAAGATGAAGTCCAATTAAAGAATTGAAACTAATGTTTATAAACTTATTTCTTTAAAGTTTTTCAAAAATTTGTATTGATCTAATATTTTTAATATGATCATTATAATTATAAACATATGAAATGGAGAAATGAATAATAATATAGATTTTAATCACATTTATATACGATTAAAATTATAGTATTAATCCCTACAAAACCCCAAATTCTTGTTGATATTAATGATTTCTTAGGATTTTTATATACCCAATTCTTGAATATTTTTTGACGTTATTTAAGGCGTCGACAGTGTCCCATATGAAAAGCTCTTTTTTAAATTATATCGCAGCGGTTTCTCTATACCTGAAAGGTCGAAGTATGCTGGCAATTAGATCCTTCACATCGTTAAATTTGAAGACAAATTTTCATCGAGAAACATATTACATGCGGTATTCCGTTAATGTTTATTTGTTCTATCTCGACAATTCTCTAAATTTGATTAATATCGCTCATGTGATGACATTAAAATCTATCGAAATATCAAAAACCACACAGACTGTCAACTCCCGCAACATTTATTTTTATTTTATTTCCGGAGGCTTAGCAGAATTCTGCCTTCTATTATCTTTTTAAAATATATTTTAAATCTCTTATTATAAGCAAGCTGAAATTCCGGTTTTTCTTAACTGAACAAGATCTCATAAAAATTTTACCGTAAAATTTTCTTTTTCTTTAAGGCACTTAGCAAATTCTGCAACTCGGCAATTTTTAATTAATTTATTTAATCTTGACGTTCCTTTCTTTTTAGTTAATTTCTGTTACATCTCAAATTATCATCCATTCCAGCTTAATTTTTTAACATCAGATTTAAAGTACTGCAATTTAAGATTTAAATTAGCGCCACATTTTAGCAGCCATAGCAAAAATATTTGTAATTTTTTCACTTAACTTTTTAATCCTTATTTTTTTCATTTCATTGACCCCGTTTTTTAAGCATTATGTGTAGAATATTGTTATTCACATGCTGACAAAATTTTTTAAAAAATTATAGATTTTATAATAAATCGTATATTTTCCATATATCAATCGCCAGAATTATTTTACCACAAGTCTAAATCATTATTCTGAAGATTTTTGATTTTGCTATTTATCATATTGCCGATTTTTCTCTTTCCATTTCCATTTATTTTTAAGTTATTAAATATTGCAGTATATCTGCCATGATCTAATATGTACTCTTCTATTTAATCAATTCAAATACTAGACTACTAGATAAACCAATAGCACCGGGAAGATTAACTGGCACATTTAATTTTTTTTAATTGTTACACATTGTTGCAAATTAACAATGCGCAATGATAGAAATTAGTTATTTAACTGGATACGCCCTGCTCGTTAGACAAAGAGTTTTAAGCAAGATAATACTAGGTAACCACAAAAGTTCTTGCCCTTTTTATGTTGCCATAAAAGGAAGTGATAGAAGATATGCAAATGTGTGTACAGTGTGGTCCAAAATCTGCCAGGGGGTAGCAGGAAGGTTAGCCTGTATAAATACAGGGCTGTTGGGCATTCACATCAATGACATTTCGTGCAGAAGTGAAGACAATGAGGTATCGAAGGAGATGGTTAGTGTTGTTTGCTTTATGACTTCAAGGTGGGCTTGTCAGCAGCAGCATCAAGTCGCCGAATGTGTCTTGCGTTTGGGGATGATGCTGTGAATGAACGCATCGCAAGGCATTGGTTCCAGAATTCAGGTCGGGAGAATTTGCCATTTCTGATGAACCACGTAGTCTAATGTGTCTGGTGGACTAGATGGCAAACGGTTCACTACGAGCTGCTATCAACTGGCCAAACCATCACTGGGGACCTGACTCCTAGCAGTTGGAACGTGTGCAACAGGCATTGCAGCAGAAGGAGCCAGCATTGGTGAATCGCAAAGGGGTACTCTTCCTTCATGACAATGCCTGGCCACATGTGGTACGGTGGCCAGGGAAACCATAGAGCGGCTTAGCTGGGAAACTTTATGTCATCCACCAGATCTAGCTCAACGGATTATCACCTTTTCCATTCTCTGGACAACCATCTTCGTGGAAAATCCTACACCAATGATACAAACCTGCGAAAGGCACTCACGGACTTCTTTGAGTCCAAGACCGGCAAATTTTACAGCCATACGCTACTTTTTGTCTACATCATTTTGTTTTCCGGAATTAAAAACTGAGAGAGCTTTTGTGGTTACCTAGTATAAATGTATGCAGGGTTATCGAAATTAAACAACCCCCAAGTTAGATGCAAATGATAAAAACTCGAAGAACACACGATGCACTGGCTATTGATTAAATAAAGAAAAGTTGGTATAAAAAGTCGCCGATAGGTGAAGCTGCATTCCGATAAATCGTTCTACAAATGTTTAATATGTTCCCCTTGTGTTTCCAGAATACTTTTCTTGCACAAAACCGTGTTTTTCACATCTGAAAGCAGTAAGCCTGCATTAATCCCTACAACATGCCGACGAATGCTCTCTTTCAGCTGTGCCAAGGCAAAATCCATTCCACTCAAGTCTAGCAGCACGCTTTAAAAGTTTGTCACCTTTCTTGTGCATACCGATAGGTGGCGCAGCACACAGTAGGTTGGGGAATTTTTCAATGTGGAATAGGGAGAACTGTACTTCTAATGTAAAAAAATAACATATGTTAAATCAATTTTAATAAAAAATTTTAATAATGTCAATTAAATAAATTCTCTGCTTTTCTTTGGTTAAATTGTGCTATATTATTTCAATAAAATAAATAAGAAAGATTGTGGGAATGGCATCACTCTTAAGCGTTATTCGCTCCCTTGAAATTTTGACTTCTTTCCAATCAATAGTATGAACAAAATAGCGTTCGATGAAATGTTCCTAATATTATGCAGATATATTATTGTATTGTGTATAAGCGTGGAGTACAATAAAGTGCTTGTATCTTATCAATACAACTGCTAAATTATAAATTTAAGAGGATGAAGATTATAACCTCGTATTTATTGCTATTATTATTTTATCCTAAGACATATGCTCTTATTTAAAAATGCAGGTCACGAACAACAGCTTGGATCCCGGAAGTGCAATTTTTTCGAGGGATTTTTCTTTCCCATGCTATGCGCATTTCTTCGGACTTTGGCTTGAAGAAAGAGCGCTTTTCCTCACTTGCCAGGTATCCAGACTTGGATGGATTTTCAGCCTGCATCCCCCCCTTTTATCCAGGAGACTAGCTGTTTGGGATGAAAGGATGATGGTGAAAATAGACAAACACAAACATCCATGCCCTCGGCGGGATTCGAACCCGCGACTCGCTGATTACGAGAGCAGAAAGACCTGCGCCTCAACGCTCTCGGCCACCGAGCCAGCAGGTATCCAGACTTGCATCCAGGCACAAAGCAACATTTCCCCATGATCTAGCCTAAATTTCTTTTAAAAACTTGGACAATATCATTTCAAAAAGCACGCTGTTTATCGAAGCCTGCCGATCTGTACACAGTACTCGCAGCCATTAAAGTCATTGAATCCCCCAACCTGCTAGCAACACCGCCGCCCTAGCGGACAAAACACGCAGTGTGACAAACTCCTCCATACCCCTGGCCGCTTACGGCTAGACTTGAGTAAAATGGATTTTGGCCAAGGTAACGGGTTTTCGCGTAAACACGATCCTTTAAGAAGCCCTGTAATCAGAAGTCACTTGGGGTGAGATCAAGTGAAAGAGGAGACCAAGCTGTTGGAAACTAGCGACATAGCAGCCGTGCTTCGGTGAAAGTTTGCCGTAACACCTGTTGAACAGCCACAATTAATGAGAATCGCTCCTCCTGCAATAGATCACGTGGTCATGAGGTTGACTACCAAGTGAACCGCACACGAAAGTGTACGCGGTACTCTTTGTTTGCGCGCAAGCATATCTTGGAAGCGATGGCGTTAGCAGAAATGAGCACCAAAAAAACATGGCGGAAGCTGGAAGTAAAATCGTTAATGGTCGCCAAAGAATTGCAGTTTCAGCAGTGTTACTAACCACTAAACTTTGATTTTGCTTACAATTATTCGTCTCGAAATAATTATATGATGAGATATCCATCCATGAATATTTATTTTATTTAAAATTATAAAAGCACCGCGTTACATACTCCCTCACGAAAGCAACGTATTCTGAGCCCATTAAGGCTATCACTCGATACTGCTCGACAGCCTTGCCCTCGTTTCACTCGCAAATATATGATGTCGGTCCCGGAAAATTTACGAAAATTACCGAATTAATTAATAAAATAAAGTAATAAATTAAGGAAATGGTTATTAATTACTAAACAGATTTTTTTTTACTGGATAGCAATTAGCTAATTTTAATAACCTATTTAAAAAAATAAAGTTTGGTTCGAATCCAGGTCGCAGAATTTTTCCTTCCAGTTTTTCAAATAAAATCATTACTTGATATTTGGAGAATTAGCTCCAGTTTATATTCCTTATTTCTTAAGAGTGTTCAAGAAACTTTATGATGGTTGGATAGGAGAAATTCCTAGAAACTTAGGACTCCATTCAATTATCGTCTGCTAATACTTCCATTGCTTTCATTTAAAGTGGATTCGTGCTTATTGTTGAGTGGTGGAAGAAAAAATTCCGTCAAGCGCAATAATGCACACACCGCTTTAACTATGGCGCAAAAATGGAGTCTTTGTATGGCTATGTACGTTTAAATTTTTTCGTTTTCGCGATTTATTTTGAAAGAAGCAAAATTTCGTGATTTCTTACGTTGCACGCATCAATATTTAACTTTAGATGAGTAATATATTTCAAATTGGTATCAATCTGGGAGGTACAGGTTCATGTGGTTCCTTTGCCAATCGACGGCTATCATAGCCTCATTGCAGAGGTTCTATATATATCGTTAAGATTTCTTGTTTACCAAGTGCTTAAGCTACATGTGAACACGAAAGTATTACGATTCTTCTGATGAAAATTAATTTCGCATTTAAAATTGAAAAAAAAAGTCCTTTTAAGGGCCACCAAGTTAACAGCGGTCTGAATGTGAGGCTATATTTTATCCCAGCTGATTTCCATGATCACGCAGTGAGGGGACTGCTCTCATAATTAGCTGGTGGGATTATACGAGCAATAAGGGAAGATATATCGTCCTGCATGAATATTGTGTCCTGGGCGCATTGACGTTGTTGAAGTTCTGGGATTACAGAGCATGTCTCCCTCCTTTTTATCTGAATCGTCATTTGCATATGTTGTCACTAGTCTCAGTTAATGCGCATGAGATTTCCGTGTTTATTCAAGTTAATATCGCCACCATTTCCCCGCTTTCTTAGCCTTAACACACGGTTCTTCTGCTTCATAATCAGAAAATTAAGAGCAGTATTAATTCTATCTGTTTAAGATATATTCATTTCTATTTATTACATTCTTTAAATTAAACTGAAAAACCGATATAACCAAGAAATATATATAACTAAAAAGCGTGAGTTATTAGGATATAGCCTGCTGAATTTCACGTTTAAATATATTATGTAAAAATTAAATATACCAAGCTAAATTAAGTAAAAGTGTGTAATTTAATAAATTACATCACAAGGCTTTGATCTCTAAGAAAAACTTGGAAGTTTTCTAGAAAAGGAGAGCGCTGCGAAGTTCCGCTTTAAACTATAAAAACAATTTTATTATCATTTCACCCATTACCAAAGAGTAATTCATTATTAGCCACTGGAAAGCAGAAAAAAAATCTACCGACCAACTTAACACATCACTAAAAGTTCTTCGCTTTCATAGCAGCTTATTAAATCTAGGGTTTACATCTTTTTGAATCGTTTGTTACCATAAAGAAAATATTAAATAAAAAAAGAAAATAACTATGAAAAAACATTTCCATTCGCAAATACAGTTTATTATATTTAAATTCTATCAAAACAACAGATTTTATATAGATATGACAAAAAAATTTATGATTTATTAGGTAAGCTTTCCTATAATAAAAGGTTATTTGAGTGTTCTCACTTGTAAATACAATATCAAGTTTAAATCAAGTTTATGATTAGAATTATTTATTAAGAATCATTACCTGCCTACTGGTTATGCAACAATTTTAACGTTTTTCGGTGGGAAAACTAGTTCGACTTCATGGGGAGCTAAGATTATGGAAAAATTAAAGAAGCTGTTTAACTTGTTTACCATATTTCCGCAACAACATTTGTGAGTTAATAATCATGCAATATTCATTAAAAAGTCCAAGTAGGTTAGTTATGTGAGCATAACTAGATTATAATGTCAAAATTCATTGTGCATATACTAAAGCGAATCGTATCGCGTCTTTAAGCGCTTGAACAGCAACATACACTTTAGGTTTCGAAGAAAATCCGGAAAAATTACCTTTTAACGTTCATCGGATGAACCAGCTTAAGTTCTTTCATTTCTGAAGAAGAAATCTTGCAAAGTAAGCTAATTTCATCCCGTTTACCTTTTCCAGCTGCTAATCCTCATTTAATTGCGATAATGAGACATATCTCATTCTTCCATTTTCGCATCCTAAGTCCTTCCAACTCATCTTATAATTAACTCGTTTGGCAATTGATCTTCGTGTGATTTTACTTCTTACCAACATCAATTAAAATCACGATTCTTTCAAACGAGAATATAAATACCATCATATGAAATTTATAAACAATCTCTCCTCTTAAAACTGACCTATACTAAGAAAAAAACGCAAAATTTCGAAATTAATATTTCCTTAGACGACCAAACAAGAATAATCTAAATTTTTCGTTACGGATCAAAAGATAAGAAGAAAAGATTTTGAAAAAAGAACTAGACAATTATAACGCAACATAATTTTTTTCTTGTTCTTGAAAAAATAAAAGAAAATTTGTCAATTTTTTGTAAACTAAAAGATTCTCACCATTGAAATGCTGAACTTGAACTCTAAAGAAATAAGCAACAGGGAAAAGGATTTCAACTTTCCCCAAGGAAGTACACCATAATGAATATAATTGCTCTACTGAAGATTTCACCTTTTTTGCGCCAAAAGCACAACATCAAAGGTGAGAATGAAAAAAAAATTTTTTAAAAAAAAAAAAAAACGTTAAAAATTTTTTGGAAAAAAAATTTTTTTTTTTTTTTTTTTTTCAATATTCAAACTACCCCTCTTCTTACTTTGAGGAAATTGTGATAAAGAATACAATGTTTAAAAATCAAAACTTGACACTCTATAACTTCAAAGTATTATAATACATATATCTAATTATATATTTTCCATGTTGTTTTCCTTGTGTCTCGTCCTTCTCTAAATATATATCCCTATATATTTTCCAAAAATAAAAACACAAAAAACGAAATCTTATACTGAAAAAACATGGAAAATAGTGGCATTCCAAACTTATCCGTTATAAACGGAATTCTAATTGTTTAAACTCAAATTTGGTCGAAATCGGCTATTTAGCACATTATTTGATCGGTTTGGCCAGACATCCGTCCATCCGCCTGTAGACACAATTCCAACAATGCATTGCGTTGCAATGCGGAGAGTGGGCATAGTGAATTGTTGAAAGAAACGAATAAGCCTCGCATTGGGGAAAACGCGTGATGTGCATTTCGTTTAGGCTTCGCGCATGCTCTATACGTTGTTGGGAAGGTATAGACGATTATAGGAAGGGGAGATCAGTGCCGATTGCCTAAAACCAAAAGAGCTTATTATTTGTACGATAACTTGAAAACGAATTAAATTTTCTGTTTTCGCCAGTCGATTTTCGCCAGTCGATAAATATGGGACAGGGCACGAACAAGTTCGAGGGTGAGATACCGGAAAAGCACATGCTCTATCTTAACATTATGATCTCCCCCCCCCCCTTAAAACATTCAATGTTAACATATCTATACATTTAATATATCAAACAACACGTAGTGATGTGTCATGAATGAATATAAGGAGTAATAATGATACTCGGAATTGGTTTAGTAGTAAGTGTCCTCATGGTACCATATGAATATAACGTGTAATTAATGATAGTAGAAATTTGTTCAGTAGAAGGTAATTGGGAGGTGTTCCAACGGTACTATTACACTACCACTGGTACTTTCAATGCCAAGATATGGCATGTCATATACTGTAACTAACAAGTTGTTAGGCCTATTGTTATCCAAAAAATAATTGCTATCACAGCTAATTTCTGTTAGACAGATTGTCGTCAATAGCTAATTACTAGTAGCTAATCGCTCGCTTCAACAGTATAATTAGGTAGAGATATAACTAGCAATGGAATGTAAAGAACAGCAGATGCCTACACAGAAAGCTTCAACAAATGACGCTCAGTTCGTTTAACATTATGTAGGAATGCCTACAATAAATCTTTTATTAGTTCGAATATATAAAGAATTACTACACTTTCCAGTTAACCTTACGGTACTTCAATTTTATATCGTTCAAATTCTCTACTTACATCAGTTTAATTAATTAGGAATTTACAATTCTGTTTTCATATTTATATAGTTTTATTTAAAGTGTTTTTAAAATGCAGGTTAGTTCTAGATATCCAAGGGTTATGTCTCACTGTTGTAACACGAAAATGTGCCTCTTTTATCCGCCATGGCGGTATATCATTCTTGTTTTCGACTGGAAATAAGGATTAACGGACGAATGGATCAATAAAAATACATTACTGGCTTTTTTTTTTTTTAGTAGAAATATATTAAACTAGTGGATTCTATAGATACTGCGAATTTAGATTGAATCCTATTACAGAAAGTCAATTATTCGAGGATATGTGGAATAATTCCGGACAGATTATTTAATCATCAAATAAACCCATATTTCTTTGTCACTATCCCCATGACGCATATTTTATGTTATGATAAATACTGGAGTTCAAAAAATAGAACACAGCATCACACACAATGAATGTCAAGAGATCGTAAAATGAAAATTGCAGACTTAATTAGTGCTAAAAAATTCTTATATTTATTAATTTACCAAGTAAAAGTGACATAATTGTATAAGTTTTTAATTAGTCCAGATTAAAACCAATTCTCTTACCAATGGGAGTTCTCTTAAATTTTCGTTTTTAACATCAAAAGAAAGACAAATGAAGAATACTTTCAATGAGAAATTTAAAGGTACTTAAATTTCAATCTTACAAACTGAGATGAACTAATTTAAAAATATAAGATATAATAAATTGTTATTCTGTGATAGTGCATCCAATTACAAGAAAATTTAATAGTAAGTCTCGATCAATGAGTTTGCCACGAAACTCTAATCGGAGCTGTTATTAATTCGAAAAGTGTTTTCTTCCACGTTTCATCTTCCGCATCGTAAGAACAAAATTTCTCAGGATTTCCTGCATTATAATTAGTTTGTAACATCGGACACAAACAAGCATTACACAACAAAATTCCGGAAAATTATTTAGATAATAACAAGTTAGTTCTATTTTTTTTTCCTATCATAATAACTATTTTTTTTTAATCTTATAAATATCTGCTGACTCTGCTTAAACCGATTTCCATTCGTTGCATGCAAGGCAAAGAATAGACCACTGCTGCATTATAATTATTAACATTATTATTTGGAAGCCTAGAAGGAAAAATTGCTCTAAGACTGCCCCCCCCCCGGGAGTGTGGGGGTGGGGTGGTTTTAATTAAAATTATGTGTTTTTCAAAAATTACTTTTTTGTGCGGCAACATCACATCGTACGATTTCCACGCAAAAAGAAAAAAAAAAGAGTAAAGAACGGATGTTTATTAGCACATTTTTCAAGGTTTCTTCTATTTAGAATAGATTAAAAACCTTCCTTATGACGAGGTATAAACTTGAAAAATAAAGTAAGAATTTTATTTTCAAAAATACATGCATTCAATAGGGGTGGTCGCATGAATAATTTATGGAAAGATTTTGATGGCCTTGCTTATTAACATTCGAGAACACGACTCTAATTGCTTTCCATGGCACATTTTTTTAAATTTCCACGTCCACGTATGTAGGAAGATAAAAGAAGAGGAAGTAAAAAAGGAAGTTAAAAGAGAAGAAGTACCATCACTACTTGAGGAAAAAAAAAATCCTATCCAACCGGTTTAAAGATAGAAATGTGCAATATGCCTTTCCTATTAATAAAGCTGGCTAACCTTCTCTTGAATTAATTTACAGTAAACATCTAAACTTCTGTAAGGACTACTTTTTACTGGAAAAGGTCGAGGGCACATGGTTCAATCGTATTCAAAAGCTCTTTAATGGTAAATTCGAAATATCTCCAGAATTTTCCTCTAAAGGCTAAAAAAATTTTGATTATTTTTCCAGATAATTCTCTAATTTCTCGCTTAAATAATAACTTAATTAAATTTCAGAATCATTTTTTGAAAACCATTAGAAAAACGGATAATATTGCGAAAAGAAATAATTAACAAACAAATATATAAATAAACAGGTAAATATGAACACCAAAGCAACACATGAAATTGGAGACTATAATAAATTTTTTTAAAGCTTACATCATTATTAAAAATGAATTCATCATTATAGCCGTCATAGTTGTATTATCTTATCTTCCTCGTCTATGCATATTTCAAGTTCTTTTTATCTAACCAGATTTAATTTAAATCTGATGCAAATTTAAATGACTGCATTCTTTCTACGAGGGTTGGTCATAAAATCCCTACACTCATCAAAGAAGCCCGGGTGCAAAAGTAAAACGACAATAGTTGGCGTAAGCTGCATTCCTGCAGAGACGCAGAAAAAAAAAAGTTCTGTATTTCGTGGCTTACCATCAGAACAATACAGCAAATATAAGATGCGAAGCCCATTGGAAAATCGAGGCGCGGGCTGTGATTGTGTTTTCTGCTAATTGCCTTAGTGTCTATTTCGAAGTATATAGATGCCTAAGGAAAACTGTGAGTAGAACTTATCGAAACGTCAGCCTTTGTCACTTCTGTTTGGTGCACTTTCTGGGCGATTATAGAAAGACACGTGGCTACTCCCACTTAATGATTGGCAAACGTAGTCACATGTCCAACGCAGGCAGATCATCTTTAACCGTAGCCTCTCTTCTTCAGCCTTTGTTGTATTTCTTAAAGCATTTACAGTTGTCAGCGCAGGCGAGAAAAATAATTGTGAAAGTACACAAGTATTTCGAAGAAGAGCGAATTAATGGATATTCAATAGATATCAGTTAAAAAAATAAATCTTACAGCAGTCGTTAACATAGGAAGGCAACGGCAAACCACCTATGCAAATAATTTTGAAGACCAAGAGGATTACCGAACAGTGTTGGGCCATTAGGTATATGAAAATAATTCCTTTTCTTACCATGAAAGCATTTAAGGCGTCGTTATATTAAATAAGGCCTTCATTAGGTATATGAAAATATACTATACGCTTATATATTAAATTAGATATATGAAAATATATTATACGCTTTAAAATGTTCTTTGAGCTCATTCAATGAACAGCAGACTAAAATGATACAATGTTCATCATATAATAAGGAAAAGAAAGAAATTGGGAGGTCGAATTTGAAGTGTTCACTTTGATTTCACAGAGATCGGACAGCCAGCCATGCGTTTAATTGTGTCCGAAAATGAAGCTAATAACATATTAATTAAATGAAATATTTGAAATTAGTTGTTCCATTATTCCATTATATGAAAATACTGAAATCTCCCAATGATGCTTCATATGATGCATGGTTAAAGAATATTGTGAAAGAAGTTCACGAAATCTTCCTCGATAATCGAAACCGTACACTTGCGAACTGCTGATCGTTAATATTTATTCATGTAATCAGGGATAACTTTAAAATAGCTTACGTAATTATTTTCCTCTAATAATTCTTTTCTCTACATTTATTATTTTGCTGGAAACCTCTTTCTACACCTTCTTGGACCATTCATGCTCCAGCTTGTCCTCCATAAATAACAATAATAAAAGTTATAAAATATATTTTTATCTTTTTTCCTTTTTTCCTTATATCTCTGTAACCCACGCTATATTCTATAATATAATGTTAACTGTAATTTAACGCCCTCTCCAGAGACCACACATGTCGGCCCGCTGGCCATACAGGCTCTGTAGAGGGTTTATTGTAAGTGTTCAACTCTTTTTAAATAAATAAATAAATAAATAAATAAATAAATAATTGAATAATGAATAATATATTCGTACAACTTTGATTCGTAATATATTCATTATTCAATTAGTCAATTAGAACACAACGTTTCATATTAAATAATTCAAATACTTAATTCAAATTTAGATGGCCAATAAATTCAATTACTGTGCCAATAACCATAGATTAATTTTTTTTAATTCAAGTAATAGTTGAAGACCAAACAACTAGAAATTTCGAGTTAATGAAGCGTATGGGCGTCATTGTTTTTAATCCGTGTTTTTAAGGGGATTCGAAAGCGATTGAGAAAATCATTCCATTCGACCACGTGACTAAAAAAAAACTAAAATTTCGAGCTGTTGTAATTTATTGAAAAGCTAGCCATAAAATACGTTAATGCAAAGTTAACTGTCAAACATCAATGAAGTACATTAAGCAAATTTTTCTTGAGTTTGTACAATGAATGAGAGTTGGAAATATTCAATTATTGTTGCAATAATAAAATGTAATGCGTAATAATAGATTACTGTGTTAATTCGCAGGTAATAACTATATGCTATCATTTCATAAACTAAGTTAAACAACCAAACAAAGAGTTTAAAACAGAAACGGAAGAGAATAAAAAATGTTAAACGAACTTACATAAAGCCTCCTTTTATATTATTTCTTAAGATACATTAAAAAAGGGCGATATTTTGCCCTCCATCATTTTACGAATAATATAAAATAAAAACTGTTTCTAGCATATACACATTTGACATAACTGTAATAAAAATTTCATTCAAAATTGCGATAAGCGTATAGATCAATCAAGTTTAGCGTAAAACTCAGCAACATGAAAGAAAATAGGTTTAAAAGCAATTCTATCTATTTCATTTCTCTCTTTGTTATGCAACATTCTTTTTTCAGATAAAAAAGAGGAGCATTCTTTTAGAGGTTGTTTTTTTTATTTCATTTCAAAGCCATCAGGAAAAATCTGGAGCAAAACGTCCCACCTATTCATTGCTATTAATTTGAAGGTCTTTTTTATAATAAAGTTAAGTTTTATAAAACTGCATGTCTGGTTAAAAACAAAGCTTTATGAAATTCGTATGAAAATTATTCCGTATAAAATTGCTAATATATAAAACTAAGAAAGTGAAAGACCGAAGATCTTATTCATGATAATTTAAACCGTGTTAACATAGGCTTAAAGATGATCGAAGTGCTTCCTACGCAAATAGCCTGCAAGCCACATTGTCTTACACAACTTAATTTGTAAGGTGCCACCATCGGAGAGGCCGCAAACATCCGCGAAAATAAAATCTGTCCTCACCTTTTCGCCATTTTGACAGAAACATGGAAAGGTTTAGGTCGACGTAACGGTCTGCGGCTTCCAGATCACGTGACCACTTTTTTTTCCCTTCTTTTACTAGAGACCTGCAATTCTTCATTCTAGTATATTGGGAGAGAGATAGCCTCCAGTGAGAGAGAATGAAACGACGACCCTTCTGTGATGAAAGTTTGGTGGTGATGAAAACACAATTGATGATCTGCAGAAGAGGAGGTCACGTGGAACCGTCCATTGTCCTTGTAATGACCCCATCTTACAAGAATACAGTCCCCATTTTACCTCTGGTGAGTTGTAGGGAGAAGTTATAATTACACACCCACGCGCAAAAAAGAGGGGAAAAGAGAATAAAAGAAGAGAACAATCTGTAATTAACTTTATTAGTGCAGATGTGACGGAAAACTGTCAAATTAATAATAGTAATATGAATAGAAATGAAAAAGTAAAATATATATTAAAAAGCCTAGTAACAAGACAATAAACACAATAAAATCATAAATTTTAGAAAAATAGCAAATTTTATACTTAATCCACTCGAATAAGCAGTAGCGTACTCAGGATGAAATTTTGGGAGGGACTCGAAACCCGGAAGGGCGTTTACAAATAAAAGCATTTTTGTGTAAATTCCATAAAAACACTAACCTACATAATTATAAATATTACGTTAAACAAAATTCCCACTCATGTCTTACGTAACAGTTAAGACAGTGAAGTTTACGGTATTATTGTCGTTTTCCCTTTCATTTTTGAAGAGTTTCCGCTTGTTGCGCCACTAAAATAAGAATTTAAAGGAGGGAGTTAATAATAAATTTGCACTTCATAGATTATTTTAATATGATTCATATATCATCTATGTCTCAAATTAAATTGAAAAATTTGTTTATCATTTAAAACGTATTCAATTAAATGCTATTACAATTCAACAATTATCGTATTATAGGTTTTGACCAAAGCCTTCGTCAGCATGTCGCTGTTTACTACCATAACAACAATAAATTTGTATAAGTTATATTACTTCCAGCAGGACACCTAAAATCGATATATAAAGTCAAAAGACCTCTTGATATAATGCCATCTCGTTTCAACAGAGGGGCAAACACTGATGCATAATTCAAAAATCTGGTCTCTGGCATTTACACAGTCAGATTTTCTGACGGGACTCGAAGCTGCGACCTCATAGGAATGTAACTCACATTTTGAATTATATTATTTCAGAGTGTAATTAACTTATAATATGAGAATGGAAGCACCGCATGAAGGGATTTCCATGACACAGCGTTTATAATAATATAAAAATATAGACATTATAAAAATTTGAAAAACCTTTTTAAAGTTTTAAGCTATCTGTATTAAAGATGTCTTAAATACAGATGCCTTAGTACTTTAAGAGATAATAATAAGAGCAAGCATAAAGGCATATATGTCTTTAAATTCTGCAAGGTTGGGTTAAAATGTGTAAATGACAAAGAAGAAGCAGAAACAAGGCCATAGCTGGGAGCCAGAAGCATTCAATGAAACATACTTCCTTGAAAACAACCTCCGACAGGAAACCTGTTCCTGACAGCAGCAGCAGCAGAACAATCCCTTCAAGAAGACTCGCCCCATAATGAACGACAATGGATTCCGTTTCCTTCTCTCATCTTTCTCCCTCCCTCTCTATACCTCTTTCTCTGCATTTTTATTATCCCTTTAAGCATGAAGACGTAACCAATAGAAGAAGTTTCAATTTAAGTTTAAAGACTGTCACCATAGGATTTTAAAAAATAAATAAGCAAACAGAAAAGATTCTGGCTGATTTTTTGGTCTAAACGAAACAGAAGGTAGGAAAGAAAAAAAGATTGTAAACTTTTAAAAAATAATTTCAGAATATAGCATATGTTTTTCAATAACGAACGGTAGGAGAAACAATCTTCATTTCATTACTTTGCACGATAAACCTTGACCTTCGCGATGATGACTTTTACTCCATGACGAATCAAAACCAAATAATTAAACGACATAAGACATCATGCTTATCTCTTAATCTCGATTTTAAAATTAACCTTACCTCTATGGATAGAGTTAAAATCGGTACTGTATTTGAAAACCACCTTTAAATGAATTAATTAATAGAAGGCAATGAAGAACCTCGTTGTAGTCCATGGAGATTCAATCCAATTATTTATTAAGTTAATACAATATTATTAGAGATTGAAACGTAGAACTCATTTTTATCAATAAGAAAGCCTATACTACGTACCAGGCTTGTTCAATTTATGACACTTTTGGATTGCGCAGCCACTGGTATCATCTAGATAATAAAAAGCAGTTGTTTAAATGCACTGCTTAAGTTCTATATATTAGCTGTCTGCCTCTCTCTAAGAATTGTGATTAAGTTGGAAGATGGCGTTCATGGTAAACAATCCATACAAATATAATATGCCTGCTGTCATTTAATTTTTGGACGCTGAAGGGCGTTAGTCAACGGAAACTTTTACGAGAATGAAAGCTGTAAACGGCGACAATAATTATTCTCATAGGGAATGGTTGAATGCTGCAAGAAATTTCGACAAGGGAGGGAATCCACGAAAGATTTGGTCCGTCCAGGACATACTGGAGTTGAGACAACAAATGAAAATAGGAGACAGTTGGAAATTGCTTTACGCAATACGCGCATTAACGATTCCATGTCTTTAGTCTTCTAAAACAATCACTAAAAGGACGGCGGTTCAATTCCGACGTGGACGTAGAGTTTGCTCTTATGCAATGGTTCTTCTTATCGTTGTAGTTCACACCAGAAAATTTAAAGGAAAAGTCCAACCATATATAAATTGCGTCTAAAATTTAGCAATATTAAAGAGTATCTGAAAGGTATAATTTGTTTCGATAATAGGTCAATAACAAATTATCGCATAATAAATTATCGATATAAATTATTAAACACTCTTTGATGCGCGCATGAAGAGAGGTAATGGGGTCTGATCATCAGCGTGTGTTTTCCTTATTAAAGCTGTGCTGGAGAAAAGCTGTATAAAAACGATAGAGAAAAAAAGTTTGATACAGCCCTACGTGTTTGAACTAATGAAGGAAACGTCTTCATAATAAATAATTTAAATCAATCCATTAAATTCCATTTCATTTAAGAATAACTCTTATATATAACTATAATCGAAATTGTAAATGTTATTTATATCCAGCACTTCTTGAACAAAGATGAAAAGAAAAAAGAAAGAAAGAAATTAAAGAAAGCTATCAGAAAATGAACAGCATTGTCTTCCCATACAAGTGAAAAACGTTCTTTTCGACAAATCAAAATATGTAAAAGTTACTTTGTGTACAATAGCACGAAGGCTAATGGGAAATGTTTCTTTGGAAAGAAAAGTCTGAATTCATTTGAGTAAACGATAACACTGCGAGAATAACGCAATGTGCATATTTCATTGAAAAGTGCTTTAATAAACCGCTAACGTGACGTATAAATGCCAGGAATGGTTCAAGAGAGCACAGGTGGGTTTTAAGTAATGCATTACTTATTTATTTTGATTGATATGGAGGAATAGAGAATGAAATTTTAAATAGCTCGAGAAGACGAATCCAACGTTTTATTAGGCCATTCGTGAATTGCCTTTTAACATGACATGATAATAGTTGCGTTAAAGTACTGTACTTATTTCACTTCCTTCTCTCTTCTCCTTTTTAGATTGAGGCAAAAGGCAGAAGGTTTCTTCTACCATCATTATAGGTTTGCAATTGGAAGGCAATCCTGGCCGCAAACAAGGCCAAACAAGACAGCAGCTGTCCTGAAGAGGTACCCCCTCCCCACTTACCCCTCCATATAATTCCCAAGCCAATGACATTTGCTCTTTTTCCCTGTGCCTCCTAAAAGCCCTGGCCCTTGAGCATGCGTACTGTCAGTAATTGTTTCACCGTTAGGATTACTCTCTAACCAGCCGAAAAACCACAGGCAAGAGAGTAGCCGTCAAGCAAGGGTCGCTTTTGCAGTAAAACCCAGGGCTCTAATCCCGCACCGAAGCCACCTAACGACCCCAACCGCCACACTATAGGGGAAGAACGGGAGTAAAGGGGGGAAGGGGAGAGATAAAAACTCTTAATGCCAAAGAAGACAAAAGGGTGAACGGAGAAAGTCATGGGGAAAGGAGAAGAGGTGGAGAAAAATACTAAAAGGGGTTTAATTGAATTTTCCTTAGCACTGTGTAGGAAATGAAGCACTTGAGAGAATTTCCATTGCATCGAACCCTTTTCTCCTTCTTAAACAAAAAATCAATAAGCGTTAAGAGAGAGGAATTTATTTCTAATTCTTCTACGAAAATAGTTTATGCTTGTCAACGTTCCTGTTTTTTTCATTAGCGTACTCAGTCCTTAGTTGAGCAGAAGTCAGTTTTTATACGCGGCATTAAATTTGATCAATCGCCTTATGATGTCATTCCTCTAAAACGGCTATAAAGAACATGAAAGGCCATCGTGATTTATTAGCCAGATTTATCCAGTAAGTTATTCGAGAAAGGAACTACAAAGATGACCAACCCAATCGATATTTTACCTGCAATAACCGCAGTAAGTTCAGTATCCTTTAAAACACACCAAAAATTTCCCCGCTTCTTATTTTTCCTAAGTGAAATAACCCTTCCAATTAGCCACAGTCAGTGGTATATGCGATATAAATAAAATCACATGTAACGATAAATACTATATATTTATTTAATTTTTAAGAAAGTAAACCCAAGTAAAATAAAAATAGTAAATAAGAAACGCATTGCAATAAAAAAATTGTATCTTAATGTAGTTTTCTTTCATACACGTTAATATAGGTTAAAAGTCTATCTTGAAGGATATCACTTGGAAGAATTTTAAAAATCATTCAGGAAAATTAAAGATAAATATTTATAGCGGGTGGCTAAAAATGAAATTTTTAACTTAAATTTAGCTAATTCGTTTGCAGCCTATTCTAGTTATTAAGTAGCGAAGCACTTGTTGGTTTCACAATGTCCATCTGCCCGTCCGTCCCCTTCATAGTTTCCACATTTTTTGACGGAGAAAGTTGAAACTCGGAACGAATCTTACTCTAGGGCATGCCCTACTTCACTATTTTGTTTGGCTTTGATTGCTCACTGGGATCGGAGTTAAGGGGGTGGGAGTTAGAGGGGACCAAATAATCTACGTGGTATTCCGCTACTTTCCTATACCGTCTTCAGGAAGATTAATTTCTTGTTATTTATTTGAAAAATAAAAATTGGACACAGAACGGTAAGACCTAGATAACAGCTGACATTTGGAAAGAGACTATCCTTAACTATATTTTTAGTTTTGACTCTATCCAAAACGTTAGCAGTTTCGGGGTCTTACCATTCTGTATACAGTTTTGTTTTTCATTCCAAGGTTTATGGTCTCGTCCTACTTTTCTTCTAACATCTGTCTTTGAATAATAATAATAATAATAATAATAATAAGAAGAAGAAGAAGAAGAAGAAGAAGAAAATAATAATAATAATAATAATAATAATAATAATAATAATAATAATAA
>JAHWFO010107143.1:206906-223963 GCA_023313115.1 Rhysida immarginata
ACCCGGTAAAACCAATAAGTAGCTCCATTCTTCTGCTACTTAACAAGAAGTTAGTCCTCCCGAGGAAGGTATAAGAAAGTAGCGGAAGCCCTAAGATCATCTATTTTCACCCTTTTACTTCACTGTTTAACACCCCTCCCCAATTTTTTAAATCGAAAAATTGATTTTCTCGAACGTAGTATTTAGAAAGTGTAAAAGAGCTCTATCTTCTTTCGTTTCTCATCATTGCCGATCGAATGATATATGACATGCCATATGTTGCCATAGTTCTAAAGACCAAGTAACTGCCACCACCACAATTCCGACCCAATTTGGCCCAAACTGCAAAACAGTATAATTGATCTTGCTTAGAGGAATCTGCATACCGAATTTCACTCCTTTATACGCGTAGACCTTTTGGTCCCCTCTAATTTCCGCCCCCGAAACTCCAACCCAGTAGGCCAATCAAAACCAAACTAAATAGTGAAGGTGCACATCCCCATAGTAAGCTACATTCCGAATTTCAACCTTCTACCTCAAAAAATGCGGAAATTATGAAGGGGACAGACAGACGGACATTGTGAAAACAATAAGTAGCTCCATTCTTCCGCTACTTAATAAAATAATATACGAAAGGCACGTTAAAACTTAGCACCCTTTATTTATTAGCGTTTTCTTGAAATTAAATTAATTATTAGGTAGGCGAAGAATGGAGCTACTTATTGGTTTTAAAATGTCCGTATGTCCCTTTCATATTTTATTAAGGGAAAAAAGACGTAGAAGTTTGTAATACGGAAAATACAGGGTGTTTCTATATTATTTCCCGTATTCTACATGTTTATTACTCAAAAACTATTACAGATTTTAACGTTATTTTTTTTTATTCACAAAGAAAAACTCAAAAAGTTTCTTAGCATGGCTTAATAAATTTTAATGTGCCCCCCCTTTTATGGCGTGAAGACGTCAAAGCGAAACTAGATTTCCTCCCATGTTCGGGCTAGCATTTTTGTGCGGTTTAATGCATGATCGAGTAATCGGACCTTTCTTTTTCGCTGAAGACACCATTACTGCTGCAACTACCTAGATATGCTGGAGAACTATCTGATAACACAGGTGGAAGAACTGCAGCTCAACACAGTTTTCCAACAAGATAGAGCACTTCCTCACTGGGGCCTGCAAGTTAGGCAGTGCCTTGATACGAACTTTCCAGGACGATTGATTGGAAGGGATGGACTAATCCCTTGGCCCCCACGCTCATCCGATGCGAACCCTCTGGATTTTTTCTTCTGGAAATATGTGAAAGACAGAGTGCACAGGGCCAACGTTGACGAAACTGAAAATCTCAAGAACAGAATAATTGAAAAAAAAATCGTTGAAATCACACCGGAAATGCTAGCCCGAACATGGGAGGAAATCGAGTTTGACGTCCTTCACGCCATAAATGGGGGGCACGTTGAAATTTATTAAGGCATACTAAGAAACTTTTTGTGAATTAATAGTTTTTGAGTAATAAATATGTATAATACGGGAGTTAATTTAGAAACACCCTGTAGTTTACATTGGGCATGCCTTTTTTCATTTCGCTCTGTTTGTGTCTGTTCGTCCGTCTGTCCGTCTGTAAATCCTACGATTTTTCAAGAATGCTTTAGCTTTTTCAAATTCTGCTTGATAGAAACTCTCCCTGAGCTCACCTGATTAGAATGTCATCGTAATCGTCTAACAGTCACGTGACTACTGAGACCCCTCCCCCCCATTAAAATTATTTGTTGGCAATATAAAGCATGTAATATATCATTCGATCGGGAATAACGAGAAACAAACGATTATGACATTCTTTTCGAATTTAGAAAATGACCCCTTCAAGCACGTGCACTAACATTAAGGATTCCAACATAGGTTATGTGATATATCAATCAATTCGTACTGATGAGTCATAAATGAATACAATGTTAATTTCTGTTTATCACTAAATCATTGTTGACGTGACCTTAAACACGCGCCCGTTACTAAGCTCTCTGGAACCGCGCGCTCATTTCGTTTTAACATTCATTCAGGTTGGCCGACAAAACTACCAGGAAGCACATAAAAAAATTAAAAATTAATTACTAATTGATATATTAGCAGCTAATTGCCGTTAAGCCTATTGTTATCAATAGCTAATTATAGTTAGCCTATAATAGTCAGCTGCATAATTCTGTTAGGCCTATTGTTAATAGCTAATTAATGTTAAGCCTATTTTAATAGTTAATTGATGTTTGGTCTATTATTATTTTCTATTACGTTTATTGTTATCAATAGCCAGTTCATATTAGGCTTATTGTCATTACTTAATTGTTATTAGGCCTATTATTAAAATTAGCGGAATATTGTTTGGCTTAATGTTAAAAATAGCTACTTTCTTTGAGACATATTTTTAATAAACAATTTGGCATATTGTTAAAAATTATTAAAAACTGAGGTTAGACTTATTGTTGTCATTAGGTAATTAATGTTAGGCCTATTTTTAACAAAAGCTAATTGCTGTTAATCGTAATGTTAAAAATGGCTACTGATAGGTCTAACGTTTTATTAGTTAATTGATGTTAGGCCTATTGTTATCAATAGCTTATTAAAATTAGGCAAATGGTATGAACAGGTAATTGCTCTTAAGTCTATTGTCATCAGTAATCAATTGATACGACTATTTTTGCCATTAATTATTTGCTGTTAGGCTTATGGTTAATAAATGTTAGGCTTATTGTCTGCAATAGCTAATTGCTATTCGGCCTATTGTTAAAAATAGCTACTTAATGTTAGGCCTATTATTAACATTAGCTATTTTCCGCATATTACATGCTGTAAAATTACAAATCAAAATTTCATATGCATATATGGAAATCGTTTTACGAGTTATTTCTTGTTTAGTTTGGTTTCGATTGGCCCACTAGGGTCGCTGTTACGGGGGTGATAGCTAGAGGGGACCGTCTGATCTATGTATAGGAGTGAAATTCAGTATGCAAATTCCCTTGAGTAAGATTTACATTACTATGAAGTTTGGGCCAAAGAAAGATCTACATTACTCGTGCATTAGTGGGGTTGGAATTATGAGGGTAACAGTCACATGGTGTTTAGAACTGTCAACGTTTTTGGAAATGATGAAAAACTAAAGAAGATAGAGCTCTTTTACGTTTTCAAAATACTACTTTCGAGAAAATCAATATTTAGATAAAGAAAAATGAGGGTTAAAAATGCGGATAAAATACGTAAAAAATAGATGAACTGGCCTTACGCTACTTTCCTATAACCTCCTTGGGGGGATTAATTGTGGTTTCTCAAAAGATTTTCAACACATACGAAAGGGAGTCAAGCTAAAGTTATAAAATAGGGTTAATTAGAAGACGGAACGAGCCTTTACAAAAAAGGTGATATCATTTCTCCACTTCTCAGTGCGCTTGCGCCACTTGCCTAGAAGTGCCTGGAGTCCAGCAGAATGAAATGTTTTGTATTTACTCGTGCACCTCTTTCTTCATGTCGTGATCTCTCTTGAATCCATGACCACCCAGGTACTTTTTGTAAACGATCCAAATAGGTGGAAATCGGGAAATAAAGAGGATCTAGCAGTATCTGAAATATCAGTTTCTCCAGACAAGCCTTGGTGATCCATTCCTTGAGCCAGCATTCCCCGCCGATTGGAATAGCATATTTCACACATGGTTTCCAGCAAGTCAGAGTAACTTCAAACAGTTACGGATGACTTTTCTTCTTGTAAGTTTTCAGCCAACCCGCTATTTTTGGAAGCTGCCGGGTTCTAATTATTACGTCAGCGAAAGCATAAGATCACAATCACTATGCTGTGTTGGTGCAATATGCAGAATCTTTATTACTGGACTAATTTTATAACATTTTCAAACTTTAGCTTGAATCCTCCAGTTTAAAAGATAAATTTATAAATTAAAAATGAAAATTCAAAGGTTGGGTATGCATATTGCCCGAGTTCAAATCTCAAGAGATACATACAAAGAATAGTTCTTATTCTTTTTTTATATAATTTACAAGGGCTTACAACAGATAGTTTTCATCAAAAATTCCTATAAATCTGTTCGTGCCTGTTTCGGTAAATGGCGTTATTAAGAACTTTGTCGTTTATTCAATAATTATTTGATTTTCCTGTGCTTCACTTAAAAAGGTCAGCATACATTGCGCAATAGGCGCCCTGGATAGATTATTCTGCAGCACAACAACGCTTGGCTCCAATCTGCTCTTTGCGCCACGGAACAAATTGAGAAATTGATGTGGAAAGATATCCTTCACCACAACTATAGTCCTGACCTGGGACTCTCCGACTACTATGCTTTCGGTTTTGTGAAGGAACAGATGCGAAGCGAGCGATAAGAGACGATGGAGAACATCCAGAAAGCAGTGCATCTAGCCTGCGGACAACTAGGACGGAGCTTTATCGCAAGAGTTTTCAAGTATCCAGAATGGAGAGTGGGGGGGGGGATGTATGCAATATACATATTGAAAAATGAAGATTAAGATGATAGACTTGATTTCTTTATATTAATTTTATTGATTAACTGCCTATGAGTTGTTTCCTTTAATGAATATTTCGTAATATTAGACTCATTATCTATTTTAGTTTCATATATTTTAAACTAAATATTTATAAATGTATTAAAAAATATTTTTAGAAGGTTTTTTAAATTTAATATTATTAAACTGTCTCAAAGGAAACTGAAGCCCAATAATAACTGATCCACGTTTCATCAAAGCAGACTTCAAAAAATGAGCAAAAAATTCACACTGTTATTAAACTTCATAAAAAATCCTATAATTAAACTTGCCTAATCGCAATTTTAATGATCAGGATGTTAATAAAAAAAAAGCAATTAGTTTTTACTGACGATGTAGGACGAACTCGTGTTAAAAAGACGGTCAATACCGCGGACGAAATTTTCAATCGCTGGTTGCGGCGGAGCTCCACTTTTAAAAAGACCTATTTCTATTTTTTTTATCCGGCACATTAAAGGGTAGTAGGAGGAACAGGAAAAAGGAAGGGAAGGAAAAAAAAAACCCTCTTTAAACCGACCTCATATCAGTATGAACAAAGTTGAAAAGCTTTAAGTTAGTTGGTCACGGCCTTTCCTCTTCTCTCACTCCCATTTTACTCGCATTGAAGATGCAACACAGCAATTTTGCCTCCAACTCCTCCATTGAAAGTGTAATGTAGGCCTTCTACCGGTCATAACGAAAGAAAGAAGGAAGAAGAGAGAGAGAGATAGAGAGGAAAAAAACCGATTTCATTAACCTGAACTGGCTCTATTTTAACGATCGTTTATATTTATTCCAGTAATATGAGTGGAGGGAAGCTTTCAAAATTTCAACAACATACATAATATGATCTGTATCGCCGCATTCACTAAATCTTTATTCCTGCAAATTAAATTGTATTCTTAGAAGATAAAAAAAGACAGAGGGAAAGAACTGCCTCTCTTCACGACATAATCAATGTGAAGCGTGGTTCAAGTGACTAAAAATAAATATCACACCGATGTTCCAGTTTTAGAGGTGATGGCTTCTCCTTAGACTTGGGAGTGCCCCATAAAAACACGGCTAATGATGAGAG
The DNA here is from genome assembly GCA_023313115.1 of Rhysida immarginata. Lineage (NCBI taxonomy): Eukaryota > Metazoa > Arthropoda > Chilopoda > Scolopendromorpha > Scolopendridae > Rhysida > Rhysida immarginata. The sequence continues at coordinate 212,491 of JAHWFO010107143.1, forward strand.
TTATGGGCTAATCTGAAAACTTATAAGGGTTCACGCATAGTTAAAGAACAAATGATGACAATGCGTTCCGCTTTAGTGCATGAAGCCAAGATAAAAGAATAGAGAGATGCAAAAGTTATTGTTTAAATTATATATATAGTCATTATACATGGCAATATTTATAATAAAAATATTTAGTAAACAGACGTTTAAACATAATATTTTTATCTTCTTTTCACTGATTTAATTTTTTAATAAAACAGTAAATACACTAGTAAAATTCAATGAAACATGCATGCTATTCATATTATTATCATCATCAATTATAAATAAATATCATCGCTCTGATTTCTTTAGAAACGCCGAAAAAACTTTATGGAACAGTTTAAAATTTTATTGGAAGTCCGGCACCAAGTTTATCGCCAGAAATTTACGTTGAAGAAGTGTACTTTGAGAATTCATTTGCGTGAAAGTGAAGAACGTAACTTTCCTTTATCGAAAACAATAAATAGCGAAATACATATTCATTCTTGTCTACAAAATCGAAAATAAAACCTATGAATAGTCCACAGAATTCTGGAGTGTGTTTAAAATTTAAAAGATGTTTGTTTTATAGTGTTAATAATTAAAACGTGATAAAAATTTGTATTGGAAATTATTTCTTATGTTAAACTTTATAACCGAAATCTTTAGTATCCTATTGAAGTTAGACAAAGATCAAGGCAATGTTTAATAAAAAATATACAAAATAATAAAAAAATATTACAGCCCAATGTACATTTCGGCATTTAAGCCATCTTCAGGGGCATGATTTATAGGGTGAACATAAAGTCTTTACCTGATAAAGGAAATTAATAAAATAAACCCAACTATGTCCTGATACAGTTTTTTGTATTATGATCTCCATTTCAAAAAGTTTTTAAACTCCTGGTACGGTAGGAGCCGAAGTGTTGCAGATGGCGCTAACATCTGTCAGATCGAAAATGGCGTCTATGACAGAGAATGCTCAATGCTTCCTGAGCATCAACCCCGGGGAATTTATCAACAGGACGGTGTACCCTCCCACCACATTGAGCATTATCAGTTCGTGAATTCCTCGATTCAACAGCATGCCCCCACGTTCTCCGGACATACCACCCTCAGACTTTTTCCTGTGGGGATATGTTAAGGATAAAGTGTTTGCTACAGATCCCCGATGTGAACACATTAAAAGCAAGAAGAAAGAATGCGATTTTGACGGAACAGAAGACATGCTGGCGAATACGTAGCGAGAAACTGAATATAGTCTAGATTTTCTCAACGCTACAAAAGGTGCACAAGTTGAAATGTAATAACGATGTGAAGAAAAACTTTTTGAGATGAAGATCATAATACAAAAAAAGGTATGTATCTATCTGGCATAGTTTTTTTTAACAATTTTCTTTATCATGTATTTTATGTTCACCCTGTACAGTAAAAATGAAACACCTGGTAGAAATCCAAAATCTTTATTTAAAAAGGTGTTGGGGCACCGTGGGCAGCCAGCACAGCAGCAACACGTCTTGGGAAGGATCGGTAGAGGTCCTGCACAGTTTGCACCCTAGACCATTACTGATCCACCCATTACTGATCCACCTCCGTGTTTGACTGTGGGTGCCAAGCAGTCTGGGTTGTAGGCATCAGAGGGGCTCCTCCAGACGAATACCCTCCCTGTTGTTTGGAAGACAGTGTAGCTGGACTCATCCGAGAATATGACGCGTTTGAGGTCATCCAACGTCCAGGTTTTATGCGTCCGGCACCACTGAACCCGCTTGGAGGCATTTGTACTACTGATGAAAGGCTTCGGTATAGCAACCCTGCCATGGATGTTGGATTTATGCAGGTAACGACGGATTGTCTTCGTGCACACAGGTTCCTGGAGGTGTGTATTCATTTCTGCGGTGATTTCTGCTGCGGTGGTTTTCCGCTTTCGTGCAACAATCCTGGTCAATGTCCTGACGTCTCTTTCCGACAACTTCCGTTTTCCGCTGCAGTTGCTCCTCCTGCACGTGGTTCGTCCTTCCTGTTCATATGCACACTTCACCCTGGATACTGTAGCACGTGAGACATCACAAAGTGTGGCAGTTTTGGACACAGATGCACCTGCTAGACGCGCCCCAACAATCTGCCCTCTTTTGAAGTCGGATATGTCTCCCATTATAGCGCTCTGCACAGACAATTTGAAGCTTACTATCGAACTTTTCTACTGGAGTGACTACCAAGACCTCTGACACGTGATTCATTGATATGCATACGATTAATTACCTAGCAGAAGGTTCTATTCAGCCCTGGGGGTAACCAGTGCTATTTGCGAAGGTGTTTCAGTTTCAATGTCCAATACCTGTATCTTTCTGCAATATAAGACAATATTATGAAGGGTGTCCCAAAATAAGCTGACATTTTAATTTTTTAATAAAACACATTTTTCATAGGAAAATTTGTAATATTTTGCTTTATTTGAAAGTAAAAACATGGAGATTAGGTGTGATGCAAAACATCTGACAAATGACCGCCTCGACTTTGGTAGCACAAATTCACTCTTTTGAGGAAAATTTCCATAACATGTTAACATTGCTGGGAAATTTCAGCAATGTTGTGTCGAATTTCATCTTTGAGGTCCTCAATAGTTTGTGGTTTACTAACGTACACTTCATCCTTAAGATAACCCCAGAGAAAGTATTCACATGATCTTGGCGGCAATTCACATCAGCTCGTTGCGAACAGTTTTCGTAAAATTTTCACCATTTTTAAAGTGAGTTTTTAAAATTTGTACGTTTTGTTCGATTGTGTAGTTTTGCATTATTTAACCTCAATGTTTAATAATGATAGCATATAAAAATCTCTACTCTGGTTGACCACGAAAAAAATGGTGGCAAATTCAAAATGTTAGTTCATTTTGAGACACCCTTTATATAAACGTATTAAAAATTACGAGCATAGAATTTTATCAAATAAAAAAATTGAGCAGAACTGCATTTATATAAAAATCTGTTCTGGTAAAGCCATAAAATTACAAGATTAAAAACAAGATAGGATTTCTGACAATCATTTGGTCTTTTGGAAAAACTGGGTCTTAAATTATGTTAGAAAGGATGTTAGAAAACAAACAGTTCAAAGAGGTGTATCCAAAATTAGATATCGCCTTAAACATTCTTCATTTTTTTTATTCGAACTGGTTATCATGTAATATTTATCAAATGTTTATCATTTATCCTTTAATAATATTCTTAGCTTGCCTAATAAAATTTTTAAAACCGCTAAGAACTATTATACCGACTGTTGCACCCCTCATATCTCTGTAGAAATAGTAATCGTGAATGGGCCTTCCGATGACCTGATTATTCAAATTAGGACATATCGACTACTTAGAACCACGTTGTTCAACTCCATTTCAGAAAACTTTTCAGTGGACTGAAATTCAGGTTTGAATCATCACCTGGACTTTGTTTATTGGTCAAATAACACTAAAATTGAACACAATACGATTATATATTGTGCATATACAAACATATATTATAAAAATATAACTTTTATAGAATTTGTTGTCATTCTCAATATAGAAATGGAGAAGATTTTTTAAATAATTATTAAATATAGAATAAAATTTAAACTTATACTGGGTGATCCAAACTTATCCAGCCTAATTGTTTAGGAACATTGTATGGTTCAAATAGAAAAAAAAAAGTCCTATAAACATTACATCTAGTTTCGATCGTGTATGAGATATCGATGTTTTTCTATTTTTTTTTTATATAGAGTCTTTTCCTAGAGTATTTTATTTAGAGTCTACAGAAATCCGCCCGCCACCAGAGATGAGCTCCTTGTATCCACTCAAGCTTGTAGTCGAGCAATTACACCCGACCAGATTATTGTAGCTACCAGCTCAGTTGTCCGAAGACGTAACCAGTGCATTGGAGCTGAGGGCAACCATTTTGAGGGGCTTTCTCGACATTGATTTGTTACTTTCTTCTTATTCTTATTCCTTGTATCATTTTAGTTTTGTTTTGTAGTTGAATGTGATGTTCTGTCAATATGCAAAATAAAAGTGAGCTGCACTCTCAAGTGCTTTATTTGCTTTAACAACTCTACAAGAAAATAGACAAACGTCGATATCTCACATAAAATTGAAAATTGTTTATAGGACATTTTTTGTTCCATTTGAACCATACAATGTTCCTAAACAATTCTGCTGGATAAGTTTGGGTCACCCTGTATATTGCTTTTCCTGTTTAATTTTGCTCTAAACTTCTTTTCATAATGGTATTAAATAATGAAAATCACATTCCACATTACGTTTAAACATTTTATTTGCACAGTTGATGGATACATTTTTGCCATTTTGAATTTCTCGTAACTCTTATATATGCATAAAATGGAGTCTATTGTGAAAACCTACACTTTCTTCAAAACTGAATCTCAAAAGATCTTATCTATTCGCGAAAAGAATTTGTATATTGATTTTATGTCGAGCCGCGGGATACTTTAAATTTCATCTGAGAAGTTAGATCACTACGGAACTAAACAAAAATTAATTTGACAGTTAGGACAATATGGATTCGTTGACTTATGTGGTTTTTAGTAGTAACATTATTATTTTCAGTGCTTTTCTGTTTGGTAAACAGGAGTTAGAACGATGTTTGGAAAAAGTCTCAATTATCAAAAGAGTAGAGTTAGAACAACGTGCTTGTAAGCAGTCACTTTTATAAATCCAAATAAATAAATTGTCAGAAACTGCGGAAAACACAAAACTGTATAAAATAAATAAAGAAACCACTATTTCTACAACATTTGTGGTTAGTTTATGTTGTGGAAATAGTAGTTTGTTTATTTATTTTATACAGTCAGGTTTAGCTCATAAATCGTAACAGATAGGAACCAATTTCCAATTCCGAACCTGTTGCACATTCAATTACCTGTTTGGAAATTGGTCCCTATCCGTGACGGTTTATGAGATAAATTTTTGTATATGCCCTAAATTGCATAACCAAGTCATCGGAAGGTCGCCAACAGATAGCCCATCAATCGTTTCCTATTTGATGGCTGCAAAAGATTTTGGATATCTCCATTTTCTGTAAGAGGTGTGTAGCAGGCTTTTTAGTCACTCTGTATGAATAAGATGCAAATCTTTCAAGAACCGAGAGTAATCTGCGATGCCTTTATTGTTTCATGAAAAACATACATAATAACGGAGATTAATTAATCAGGTAAACATTTCCAACAACTATTCTATTCTATTATTACAATATGTTCAAGTTTTTCATTCTCTTCCACCAATCGAATAATACCGGCTGTTTTAGAATTTTTTTAAATGATAAGAGATTGTTGCATTGTTCAGCGAAATTTACAGCAATGAATACAACAAGCGAAAATTTAAGCAGTATTTTAAATAAGATAAGTGAAATGAGAATGGCCTTTCAATCCACACGATTTTGATTATCAAATTTTAAATTAATGCATTAATATTTACTGTTAATCCTTTCCCTGGCATATTTTTCTACTTCTTTTCTTCACATATATAGGCAGGTTATTTAAGTGAATACAGATTTTTTCAAATTGCGAAGCTTTTACGAATAATTAAAGGATTCTCACTGATGAGCTTTTCAAGGATTATTTTATAAAACAAAAAGGTGGGTTTAAAATGTACAGCGATTTCAAGCTCTTATAGATGTTTTATTGAACAAAAATCTAAATTAGTGATAGCGACATGGGCTTAATTTATATTTTAAATAAACTTTCTGTTATAAATATGCATATTTTTAAATACCTCATGTTTTTCCAAAAGCTTTAAAAACGTTTTACTGTTGTTTATTTAAAACAGAGGATGAAAAAAATCTTTCGGAAAAGATAGCTACAAAGTAACATCACACTAAATGACCTATGTAATCCTTTTTATAATTTCTACTGTCCTTTAAACATGCTCCACTTTAACTCTATTTACATCCATATCCTACATTCACAAGAAAACAACGTGCTCTAAAAACATAGGCAAAATTTAAACGTTTTATTTGTTTTAAAAAAGAGGAATACAAATACATTTGCAGTAATGTATGCAAATAAAGCGAGGTTGGAGCTTTGAGGCGAACCTCACTTCCTCAACAAGGTCAAATGTTGAAACGCATAATAATAAGTGGGTGTCATTGCTCCAAAATCTTTCATTGACAATCTTCCGTTTAAGAGTAAGGAAACAAAGAAACTCTTTGTGACTCAGATTTTCTATGTTTACCCTATTTTAAAGAGAAGGGGAAAAATACAAAGAACCCTACTGAAAAAACACTTTGTCCAAAGATTTCATAAAAAAAGTTGTATTTAGTTTATACTCTTTGCTTATGTTTGTATAGCTTCTAAGATTATTAATGTTGAATCCTTTGGTCGCCAAATCTTGGTTTTAGGAGCACCAAAAGTGGTTTTTGAATGGGCAAGTAGGAGATTTTTTTGGAGTACTGACAAAAAACGGACCCCCATTACAAGAGCCAAAGCTTCTTGTTTTCTGCCTTTTGTTCTTAAAACTTAAATGCAGTTTCCAGTGAGATTGTCTCTGTAATGACTCTGCACTCGGAGGAACAAAAGGAAGATAGGAAAAGGAAGGGCCATTGAAAACCATTAGGGACACGAGTTGGAGGCAAAACAATAACCTCGAGAAGTAACAAAAGGAAACTCAAATAAAATAGAATAAAAAAGAATGAACATTTCCCGTCTCCCTCACTCAAAAGATGGCTAGTTCCTTGGTTTCATGACTAAGCTAAGCATCTCATAAACCAAAATAGCAGCGACGTAATATAAAAATCGTTTAAGAAAGAATACTAAAGTTTTTATTAAATATATTGCTTTCTGAGGCAAAGTCTATACAAACCAATAGAAAAGGCAAAAATTTGATTTCACTCAATAACAAGCTCTTATTACAAACGATGCCATTTCCGTTTAATATCAACACATATATATCATATCATTAACCCATCAATTTACATTTCCCAGATGAATTATTCCATCGATGGAACTGGCAATTTCATAGGAAACATTTATATATTTATTACTTTATTGGCCTTAAAAGACGAAAACTTTTCAATGTAAACGATTCTCTTATTTTAATAGCAATGAAAATTAGAGAGAGTAACATTATCTGGTACATCGTTAATATGGCATTAACAGTAATAAATAAAATTGCTCAATCGTTAATGTGGTGAAAATAAACACAAAATGTAAAATTTATTATTTTGATAAAGAGGTCGTCATCTATTTAAACAGATGGGGTCTGATAGAGCGTTGTTTACACACAATCATATAAAGATCATTGTACAGGATGTTTACAAAGTCTACGCACAAACTTTTAGGCTAGTAGAGGAGCTTATTTTGAATAAATATTGTCAATAAACTAGGAGTCGCTAAGGAATTCTTGATACCTAAAAAATTGGCAAACGTCATACATACAAAGGCTGTCTCTCGTTAATGTACACTGATTGGAAGAAAGTAATTGGACACTTTCGATTTTAGACGTTTTGTCGAATATCTAGAAAAATACTTGACGAATTATCCTGAAATTTCAGGGGTGTAAAAAAGATGGTACACTTCATACATTTCAGTGAAGGTTTTCTCTCGAAGGCAAATAGGGGACCAGCAAAGAAGTGAACCAAAAAAATAATGTTTGGATTCACCCTGTAAAAAATAATGTTTGAAATGCATTGTAGCTGTAGCATATGCTTAAGAGGCTTGTTTTACTTTTCTGCGTTCATTTATATGAGAATAGTACGTATATTCATGGAGATATAAAAGTTTCTTTAAAAAGGTCGAAATGTTTTCGTAAGTTTTTTGTTTATAACACGCAGGATTTTCAACCCAATGCAATGCCATTTTCAGGAAACTTGACAAACTACAGTACAGACAACAACACCCTGCAATCAGAATAGAAAAATATTAAATATTTGATGAAATATGAGCATTTTTACTAAATAATGTTTAACTGCGCATGCGCATGCGTTACCAAATTGTCTTTTGCATAATTTATTAGCCAAATGTATAGAGCTACTCTTATAAAAAACCCAAGCAAATATCTTGAAAATTCAGAAAGATTTCGTCGATAGAATGAGTTGAATTCAGTTGCTCTCAAAAATAAACAAAACGATAAGGGGTTTTCTCCAAATTTTTATTTCTGGATCGGACACCAGTATCAACTTCTTCTCCTTACGCTGACATGAAAAAATATTGACTTCATATTGACTTCATATTTTTCTTTTCTGATTGCAGGGTGTTGTCTGTACTGTAGTTTGTCAAGTTTCCTGTAAATGGCATTGCATTGGGTCGAAAATCCTGCGTATTATAAACAAAAAACTTACGAAAACATTTCGACCTTTTTAAAGAAACCTTTTATATCTCTATGAATATACGTGCTATTCTCATACAAATGAACACAGAAAAGTAAAGCAAGCCTCTTAAGCATATGCTACAGCTACAATGCATTTCAAGCATTATTTTTTACAGGGTGATTCCAAACGTTATTTTTTTTGTTCACTTCTTTGCTGGTCCCCTATTTGCCTTCGGGAGAAAACCTTCGCTGAAATATATGATGTGTAACATCCTTTTTACACCCCTGAAATTTCAGGATAATTCGTCAAGTATTTTTTTAGATATTCGACAAAACGTCCAAAATCGAAAGTGTCCAATTACTTTCTTCAAGTCAGTGTATTTCCAGAAAACTGTGAAATTAGAAAACTTGATAGTGATGGTCACTACGTTTTTAATAACCAAATACTACATATTTGTAAAATTACAAAAGGTGTTCTAACTATTGATCAAGAGCAGCAGTGCATGCCTCACACTGAATTTATGACACGGCCAGAAATCCCTTACACGGTCAATTGCCATAATTCACGCTGTCAGCTCCTCTTCCGAATCCACAGGGGAAACCGTATAAACAGGGCGGTAGTAGCAAAATGGTGCTGACAACGGAATAGCGTGCTGTGACATTCGTCTCTTTCAAGAAGCTTGAAACTTGTTGTGGTTTTTTTTTGTAAGCCACATTCTTCAGTTGTCCCCAGAAAAGAAGTCTAAAGGGTGTCCGACGATCGAGGTGGCCAAGCAACTGGTCCTCCTCGACCAGTCCATTGACCATGATAAATATCGTCTACGTGATGTCGTACAGGTCTACTGAAATGTGGTTCCTCGTGTTAGAACCACATGATTCTTCGGACAGCCTAGGGAACCTCCTCAAGCAAATGTGAATTAGCTGCTTGGAAATTGTGCGCTTTACCAGAGGATTCTACTGATATGTCGAAGTCACCGGTGAATAGGAATGACTCAATATTTAGTGAAATGTTTAGACAACAAAAAATCATTCTTACTAGAAAAACGTGGCGCCTCTTATGATGGATTATAATGACAACCAAAACAAAGTGATTGTAATTCCACAATTGTCGCCCATACTATAAAAGAGGCGTCACGACCTCTTTTCTTGTAATTTTCCCCGTAAAGAAGGCGGGAAATATAGCCGAAACCGACTGGTTCTATATCACTATCATTTTGTATTCGAAGGCTCACTTCTTTTCGTGAAGAACTAAGTCTATTGCAAAAGAAAACCACTTTGAACAAGATGAAGAACCAGGTGAAATCCCTGGTTATTCACATGCTGGAACTTATTGCTCACTGTTAGAAGTTCCCTCATTTTGTCTCGGTATTTCATTTTTCTAAACAAATAAGTGCCTTCTCAGAATTGGCTAAAGTTGCCGATATAGTATTGCATCGAAAATAGCACCGCTTTTATTTCTTATACTTCTGACGACAAATAGTGAAAAAGTTTTAAAGGACAACTCTACGGTCAATGTAACTTAATTTAAATCAAAAGATTAGCGCATTAATAACATCGTGGCATATTTAAAACATTTTAATTGGAACCCGAAATATGTGAAAAAACGAAAATTCTGAAGGCAATTTCGAATACGGGGCGTCCATCTTTGGTGAAGTCAACGGAGTCATGGTTTTGCTTCCTGTCGTAAATTTATACATCGCCCGCGACATTAATCATCATCAATGCATATATAAATAATTAAGTTATTATATATTGCGTTCGGAATTTTCGTTATATATGACTACGATATTATTAAAACGATACTATTTCGATTTATTTAAATAAAGTTGCATTGACCGTACATTTGTCCTTTAAGTAACATTTATTCTCAACACTGATGGCAACTGCTTAAACTTAGGAATACTACTGAATAAAAAATAAAATTATTATTATTATTATTAAAAGAGTTCTTCAATTTTAAGCGCCCCTTTCTGTTATTTAAAACACAATAAAACATAGCCACAATATGACAAATATTTTGTCTCCATTCTCCTAAAAGTGAAGTGGCGATCTACCATCGGAGTTTAGCTGTTCGTTGTTGATGTTGCATCCTCCAAACAATTTGACCAAACAGCGTCAGCATCTTCCACAGGCTTTCAACGTTAATTAGTCCTCCTCTGCAGGTAGCAAAGGCAGCAATCAGAAGCACCGTCGTTAGAAATTGCAAGGCTAATATCAGTGTTTAAGCAAATGACTAGAGTCATCTTTTATGGTCGAGGAACAAATTTTAACGTCCATTGCACTTCCTTCCTTCGTGGAAATCGTTTTCCAAGAAAATGCCCGTGAAAAGTGGAAACATGCTGCGATAATACGCGCAGATACATAAATAAAGAGACAAGAAGAGACGCTCTTAAACCCCGCCTTACTTTCATGGATATCGGATCATCTTTAAAGGGAGAAACAGTTGTTTAGCTTGTTAAACTTTTTCTTGTTTGCTACTTTATGATTTAAAGATGGTTTAACATATTGATGAAGCAATAGAAAAAAAATCAGACTATCTTTATGTTGAAATAGATATAAAAGTGACATTTAAGTTTGCTTCTACATAATTTCGTTTAAACAAAAAAATTTTTACTGAATAAAGAAAAACTACTACTATATTATGAATCAGTTCCTAATATTTTATTTTATTTGTTTCTTAGCAAGAAATGTCGCATAGAACTCATAGTAAAATTTTTTTAATTTATTTCCACAATCTTTGAAGACCTTTAAAATGTCTGTTTTTATTTGTATTTTTTTTTCATATCATCTGAATTGTTCACGATACTTTTCTTATTCCGGATGTTAAAATAATAAACTTTTACAGCTTTTAGAGAATATTTTATTTACAGTAATTTCATATCCTCTTATTTCTTTCATTTTTTTAAAGATACAGTAATCGATTGAATTAAGCTTAGACTATTGTTTTTGCAGCCATATACGAAAAGTTGTTTCATGTTTATGGTAACGAGGCTCGTAAAATTTTACCCATAATTCGATAAGAATTGAATAGTGTGATTCGAAGCATTTGCATTGGCCTGTCTTGCAGCATGGCCATTCACACTTCCTTTCGCAACAGGCCTTGGTTTTCCGGTAAGTGCATTTTTTTATACAGGGTGTTTTTGAATTGAGTACAGATTTTTTGGGAGATGATAGAAGAGG